>JARJDZ010009204.1:0-242054 GCA_030264555.1 Aleochara sp. GC000083 | reverse complement strand
TGCACATTTTCAAAAAATTTTCAGGAAATGTTGTAAGAAATATTTGGGCACTAATTCTTAATGAAACGCAAAAAAAATCAGTCAAAAAGTCCCATTACTTTTCGAGTTATTCAACTTTAAATATTGTTGCCATTTTTGCAAATTTTTCAAAGACTATAGTCTTTGGTACATTTTTGCTACATTTTCAAAAAAGTTTCAGGATTTTCAGGAAAATGTACCAAAGAGGAGCACAATATGTGAACGAAAGTATAAATTTCACATCAAAGCATTCATACAAAGTCATGTAACAACTAGTTCAACATTTCTGACAGATCATTAAAGCAACCCTTAATAAACTTCTACCACACGCAAATTCGATTGGTCATAAAACCAACCCTGCACAAACCGATTATAAAGTAGCACTTTTTTCCCGCAGTTGGAAACTCGGATAAGGGAAATAAAAACCAATCCTCGACGGACCGACTATACATTGAGGGAATAAAGTAAGCACTTTACTCCCGCGGTTTGAAACTCACTAAGGGGCAATAAAAACCAATCCTCGGCGGTCGGACTATACATCGAGGGAATAAAGTACGTACCTTACTCCCGCGGTTTGAAACTCGGCTAAGGGATATAAAAACCAATCTTCGGCGGAACTACTATACATGAGAGGGAGTAAAGTACCCGTTTTACTCCCGCGGTTTGAAACTTGGCTAAGTATGGCTCATAAAACCAAAATCCAACAGTTTCATTAATCTTCAACAGAAAGAAGAGAAAAAGAACATTATTCTAGTTACAGTTTAAAGAAAACGTGAAAGAATCCAAAGATTTGAATTATTTATTAATTAAATATTAAAGAAAGCCAAATGGGAAAGAAGAGATACAACAGAAGACACCACAGCTACAAATTATTAGACCCCTACACACTGAACAATGCACTACTACATTAAAGGTATACATGATACCATATAATGCTACAGCCGACTGATACATATAACAAAATGTAGTAAAACAATACCTTAAGAGATTGCTGCAGGAGCCTACACTGCTTGGAGATGCTTTCCAGATGTCCCTGGCAGCTTGAAGTTGTCTATATTTAAAAAACAAGCCCATGAAAACGTTGAAGTTTCTAAAAATTATGGCATACCTTATAAAATATTGTATTTATTGAAATAAATTGTTAAGCAATACCTTTAAGAGACAGCTGCAGGACCCCACACCAGTGGTTGATATTATCCAAGCACTGCTGCACCTTAAACTTGTGCCCATGTTCAGAGCTGATTTCGTCAAAATGTGAAAGGCTCTAAAATCATATACAATACCATATGAGACTGTAGTAAATGCCCACTTAAGTGAATGATCCTACCCAAAATCCCCAGGCCCCTGAACTTCAGCCCACAGCTGACTCCATCAAAATCTAGAAGAGTCAAAAACAGGAAAATTATAAGACTCCATTAAAATGTGGAAGAGCCTAAAACAAAATAATTATGTTTGCATCTTGGATTTATAGAAATAAAATGTTTATACAATACAACACTCCGTGAAACAACTATACATGGAGGGAGTAATTGGATTTATAGCAAAGAATTGTTTATACAATACCATAAGAGATTGCTCCAGCATTCCACATCACTTGATGATACTTTCCAAATCTCCCATATCACTTGAAATTCTTTACACTGGTGGACTTGGTATATAAATGTAGGTTAAATGAGGGCCTAGTCCAGTGAGACTTTGGGATACTGCAACTAATCTGAACTATTGTGCCCAATTCCAAGTTCCTCCACGTATTTGATGATGGACTCATGAGCTGCTGTTGCAGGTGCTCACACTGTTTGTTCACAAGTTGCACATCCTGGAAGGTTAAACATAAGCTGCATATCTTCCTTGTAATAAACTGTTAAATGTTATTCTCTAATTGTCTCTAGCCAATAGACACATACCAATATCTACCAATTTACAGTATTTGATCTTAAATTAACCGTCTGTGGACGCGCCTAACACGCCTAATAGCCATTTTATGACAGCAAGCATCGCAAGAGACGTCGTTTGCGTCGTTTCGTATTAACCTCAATCTATTTCAGCTAAAATTGAACGTTATTCTCCATAATAAAAATTAAATTATGGAAGCTGAAACTATAAGTGAAGAAAGCCATAAGAAAGGTCGAATTCGAAGGAAACAAATTTTGAACACAATATTAAATCAAATGCACTTTTACTTTAGTGATTCAAACCTATCCAAAGATCGATACCTGGGTCAACTGTTAAATGAATCAGAATGTAAGAGTTTATCAAAGAGAGTTAAGTTTGACTAATCTTAAGTTTTCAGATATTAATCTTGATGTTTTCCTAAGTTTCAATAAAATTAAAAAATTGACTACAACAATTGATGAAATTGTGAAGGCAATTAAAAAATCCAATATTCTTGAATTAAATGATGATTGCACAAAAGTAAAAAGGAAGTTACCAATAAAAATAAAAGGGAATACAGATGAATGTACAATTTATGTACAAACACTGCAGCCTGATACCAGTCATGAATGGTTACACAATATATTTTCAGAATTTGGAAATGTAGAGTACATATCAATACCAAGATATGGCCATAATAAGCTGTCTAAGGGTTTTGCATTTATTGAATTTGCAAGTGAGTCTGAAGTAAAGAATGCCCTGGATTTCTTTGAGGCTATAGGCTGTAGAATTTCTTCACAATTTGATGCAGAGCAGCTATGTAGTAATCTATCATATGAACAAGAATCTGAGGATATCCATTCTTCATTTGAAAAAGATAAGAAGGTACATAAAACTATAGATAGTATTAACCAGAAGATTGAAGAAAATGATCAAGCCTTCAAAAGTGAAGTAGAAGGAATGAATGAAAGTGAAACTGATACAGAATTAAATAACAAGAAGAGAAAAGGTGATGTAGAGAGTGATGATAATGCCAAGAGATTTAAAACAGATGAAGCTCAGCCAATAAGTGGTTCTCCAAGTAATAACCAGTCTTTAAGTCAGCATAATGAAGATGAATATCAGTCATCTGAGGATAATGTAGATAAAAATCTTCAAAGAATTTCAGAAAATGATGTTAATGAAAAAAAGAAGAAGAAAAGCAACAAGAGAAAATCCCAATTAAAGGATTTAGGATTGCAAGTGTTAACAAAGTAATTTGTGATTTATTAATAATGTTTGAAAGATTAATTTCATTTAATTACATTTGTAGGCTGGAGTGGAAGAAATTACGAAATCGTTACTGGGATATGCAACGAAAGAAAATGAAACAGTTAAAGCTACATTTGAATAAACGACGCCTACAACAAAGTAATTACTTGGATATAAAGAATATAAAGACACCTCAAACCAAGGAATCAGTTGTCTCTGAAGGGGAGGAGGTTGTCAAGGATTTTACGCCAGGCCTGATTGTAAAACTGAAATTAGATCAGCCATGGACAGACGCCAAAAAGATTAAGGTAAATAGAATCTACAACTTCAGTTGGAAAATGAGGTAACATTCACAAAATTGTTACAGATTGAAATGAAAAATATATACAATACAATTCAATATGTGGAAGTGCCAATAACGTTAAACTCTGACGAACTTTATTTGCGTTTCATGTCTTCGGAGAGCGCCAAAGAATTTTGCAAAAGCAACAATAAAGGTCAGGCATATATTCTCGAAAACGATGAAGAACGTTTGTACTGGCAGAAAATACAAGAGAATAGGAATGTCTGCCATAACAGAGAAGTGAAGAAGCAACGAGGTCGGGACAAATTGCTTAAACGAGCAGAACGTGAACTCGGTAAACACATTCGATTTGAAGATTCCGACGAATGATATGTAGTTTATCAATTTAAACTTAATTTTTATAATAGCACAGACAACGTGTAAGAAAAATACATACTCTCATTTCACCGTCATAAATGCGTTCTTTACGCTATAAAGAGTAACGTTTATACTCTGATTTATGAACCTAGAGCGGAAAATATGATTAAATTTACCATCTATTGCCCCCACCGCCGCCACGTCCAAATCCTCCTCCTCCACCACGTCCACCGCTTCCCCGACCAAATCCACCGCCGCCTCCACGGCCAAAGCCTCCGCCACCACGTCCAAATCCGCCTCCACTATTTCGGTTAAATCCACCTCCACGTCCACCTCGGCCCCCTCTGGCACCACCAGGGCCGCCTCTGCCACGGCCACCACCTCGTTTTTGAACGCTGCCAGGAGGCTTCGGCAGAAATCGTTGCAAAGGCAGCAGCTTAGCAGGATCAATATATAACTGGAAACATCAAAAATACTTATTAAAGTGTTGATAGCAAAAATGTAACGTTCTTACCGTTTCATTCTTTTTGAAGCTTGCAGCCTTCATATCTGTGCCCAATCGAATTGAGACTGAGTAGTCTCTAAGATTACCAAAAATTTCATCAATCTTGCCTATCTGTTCCTTGTTTTCTAGGTAAATGGGTGCATTAAAGAAGGGCACATCTTCTATTTGCACCTTACATATTAATTCATCTTGGCATGGATAATCAAAGTACCCTAGAGGAATAACTCGCTCTGGTGGCCCTTGGTCATAATTTCTACCACCGCCTCGTCCTCCGCCACCGAAACTGTTGCGGCCTCGATCACCTCCGCCACGTCCGCCGCCTCCTCTACCACGTCCACCTCCGAAACCACCACCGCCGCCACCACGACCGCCTCGACCACGAAAAGACATTCTGTGGAGATAAACACACGTGTTTTGAAATTATAACCTGCACATGAAACCGACTTCACATTTGTGAAAACTAGAAATAATCTTACTCACCTCTGAGAATAAACTTATTTGTCAAACAACCACAGTACACACCTCACGGTAATTACACTACATTAATAGATGAAATAGAATAATAACTTTTAAAGCGTTAACATCACCCACGTGTGCTCGTGAAGCTTGTTTTCATTTCTTTTAATGGCGTCACGACTGCAGCGCTTCCAATGGTTTGAAACAGAACTATTGCTTCAGATCTGCTGGAAAAAGAATAATCATACGACTAAAATAACAATATTAATTCCTTTATTATCTCAACTTCCGACACTTTTCCATACTCAAAAATATATAATTAATACAAGAATTAAATCATTAATTCAATGCTTTTTCATTTTTGGCAGACTTTCTTAGTTTTCTTGGTCTGAATAGCAGGAAGAGCCGGCTTCTGATTACGCTTCAGTGGTTTTTTAGGCATATTTCCAATCGTCAACTGATTTTCTTCAGTCTCTTTATTGATGATACTTCCCTTGTTTAGTTTTACTTTAGACTTCCTATTTCTCTTTGTTGCAGGCTTTTCACCTACATTTTCAGCAACTTCTGTTTGTTTCAATAATACATCTCCAGATGCAGTAACAATTACATTGGCTTCTTCATCTTGAGTTAATAATTCTCCTGCAATAGCAGCACCTTTCTTCTTTTTAGGCACAGCTGGAACAGTAACAGCCTTGGAAGGAACTGAAACAATCACAATGAAGAATGAGAATTCAGTGATGGTAAATTTCAAAATTCTTACCAGCAGACAAATAAAATTGTATAGCTTTACCACCTGATGTTTTAATATGTAAACCTTTAATGTTAGTAAATCCCCCAGGAAGTCTCTTATTCAATTCTATTGCTGCAGCCATAATATTATCAACCAAGTGGTCTGCTATCATGCCAGTATGCCCAATGGGCAAACTGTAATTGTCACCATGTGAATGAATGGCAATTTGGGTCTGATTCAAAGTATTTTCAAATACTTTCTTCAATTTAGGCACCTTCAGTTTTAAACCAATAACTTGCTTGTTTCGCTTAGAAAGAACATGTCCAACAGCCTGCAACACCCTGCTCTTTATAGAACTATCACATAGAAATACATCATAAAGGCCTGCTAGCCTATACTGCATTTCATATTCTCTATACTGGGCTTTCAGTTTATGTAAGGGAAGAATATCCTTTACACACATGATTTTATGAGACTCAAGAAGCTCTTTATAGTGCTCAATATTCTTGTCATAGTCCTTTTCCCCTTGGGCAAAATCTGGTGTAATGAGAAGAATTTCACTGTCATGTGGCCAAATACTGTGCTCCATTTTGAAAGTCATTACCACAGAAGGGCATTTTGGAATCTTCACTGTTGATATTTGTAAATATATTGGTTTGTCTTCATCAAATAATTCTTTTTTCTCTGACTCTTTCCCAGAGAGGATGTACAGTTTTTTCACAGCCTTTGAAACATAAGACTTCTTTAGAGGAAGACTTGTTTGATCATTCTCCATGTCAGCAGCAGGAACAGGAGACACCAACTGTGTAGCAATTTTCGTTGAACTTTTTCTTGTTTTGCGGATTTGAATACTTTTGCGAGCAACTTTTAAAATCGCTGCAGATTTTTCACCTGCTTCTCTTTTTACAACTCGTTTACTAGGCATTGTTTCACTTTGTAACACACGCTGTACGAAGAATTTTAGGTTAACAGCAAGTGCATGAACCACGCGAGTTTGAGGGAATAAAGTAGTATACTCCCTCCACGCGCCCAGATGTATAGTTCAACCGTGGGCAAATGGATTTTATAAACACCCCACCCCCAATTATTACAAAATCATGTGCCTAACGATTCATTTATTTCTAATATTTTGAACAGCACCTGCTCTTGTAGAATTAGTCTACAGATATAATATTATTTTTAATTAACTAGCAGAATACATGATTCTATAATGGCATGTAAATAAATATTTCGCAAAAGATGACGATTAAAACATTTTAATAAAATACTCCATTACTCTACATATTACGAATATAAGCAATAAAAAATAAACTTTTAATAATCACCATACATATTCATGTCGTTAATCGTAGGAAAAGCCGGTGCACGAGCCCCGTCCATTTCTGGAGCTAGTCGGTTACCTGATAGCAGTGCATGTGATCTACCGCCAATTTGCAAACCACATTCGGGGCACTTGGCTACTTCCATCGCTCCCCCACATTCGCCAATCGCATACATATGCCCATTTGCACATTTAAACCAATGCCCAGGTGATAATCCAATGGCAGCGACAATTTGTCGTCGTTCCATATCAGTTACGGCCAGTCCAGACTTCCCTTCCTGGCAGAATTGCTTTAAAGCATCTTTAAGTGTTGCATCACAACGCGAATTGAATTTGCGATACGCAAATGCTGCTTTGAAACAAGGATTGTATGACTTGCAATTAATTGCATTTGGATTGATCATAAGCACCCTGGCCATCAACATGATTCCATGAAATCGTTGCATTTCCATTTGAAATTCGTCCACACGTTGACCGTTAATGAAAGTACCAGAGTTGATTAATTGCCTTAATAAAAACTCTAGATAATTATCGGCTAATTCGCTTTTCTGAGACGTTGATGGAACAGATTTATAACGTTCTTCGAGCAGTTGACTGCATATATCCAGAGAAGCACGAAGGCTCTGCAATTTTTGTTTGCTGACATGTTGGCGTTGGCCACGAGCGGATCTCAAGCTCTCTTCGAAAAATTTTAGCACTGGCTGATGTATTGTCCCTAAAAATAATTGAAAAAAATAGATCTATATTAATATACATTCAGTTTTTTCGCGGGACTAAAGACATACCTCCATATTTCGTCAAATTCATGACATCTTTCTTTAATTCGGAGGAAAGTTCTCGCAATTCGTTTGGATGGCCAAAATATTCCTGTTTTGCATACTGAATGTCTTTATAAGACATTTTTATTTGATCTCTGAAGCGTGGAGCGTGTACAACAGTTTTGCACATAGGACATGTCAGGACTGTGATTTCCTTTACGTTCTGTTTAGTGCTAACGTTCGTATTAAACCAATCCGACAAGCCTGAACTTTCAAGTGTGTGCTTGCAATCAGCCAAATACACAAACCTGGCATCCTCCTCATCCTCTGTTCCAAAGAAAATCTGAGTCACTTCTTCCTCATCACATATGCGACACAAAGGGGGGCAAACATCCCCACAAAAGCCAATACAAGGATGTCCGCATTTCAACATCATAGGACAAGGTTGCTCACATGGAGGTACATCGCAGATATCGCCGCACTTCTTGCGACAAGCTTGATGTGCGCATTTGCGATTGCATTCTTCGCTGCATGTAGTGCAAGGCACTCCACATTTTTTCATGCATTTGCTGTGCTCGCAGCGATATTCGCACTCCCTTTCGCATGGTTGACAAGCGACGACACAAGGCGTTGTGCAGGAATGACCGCAAATCAAAATTTTGTTGCAATTCTCTTTGCATCTCGCATGGAATCTTCCCTGCGCACATTCACCGCACGTCCCAGCGCAATCGTGAGTGCACGCCAAACTTGCACTACATTTTGCGGTGCAATAGCTCAACAGTTCGTTTGTTATGGTGGTGCTGTTTCGCAAATAACAGGGCACGTTTAGAGCGTGGCCACATGGCGAGGGAATAGCGAGTGGCATCAATTCGGTGCACTTCGCAGTATGGCAATCCTGCCGACAAGGTAAATTGCACTGATGTCCGCATGGAAGCGTGTTCTTGCATTTGGCATTCTTGCAATCCTTCTTCGTTGGCTCGCCTGAACATACCCATTTGATTTTATGCCCGCAGCCTGGGTTCGATTTATCGATCTGAAAGCATAATTCATGGCGTTATATTGCAGGGAAATGAATATATGTTTTACCTGAAGTTTGCACGGTCCGCATTCTTCCAGGCATTTATTTTTACACTTATGTCCACAGCTAAGGAGTTTTTTGCATGGTTTCGTGCAGACGACTTCATTAATATCGGCTGAACATTGAATATCGTAAAAGTGACCACATTCTCGCTCTTTTTTAACCGTTATATTGCATGGCGGGCACTTTTCGAAACACCTTTTTTCACAAGGATGCTTCTTTCCTTCCGGCATCGAGCATTTCGCATAACTATTAACGCATTGCTTCAGGCACTTATATTTCTCGTGATTGGGATCTTGTCTTATGTGACACCGCAAGGTACATGCGTGTCCACACGGTTCTAGACGACTTTCACACGGATGTGGACATCTGCACTTTTCAATGTCCTGATGGCATTCCTTATCCGCTTCATGACCGCAAGGCAGTTTTGCGTGAATTATCACGGGACAGAGCATTTCCTCCGGAATTATATTGCAAGGCACGCCTACATTGTGTCCACATGCTAGCACATGGTCAATTGGTACAATGCATGGTAAACATTCTTCATAACATTTGCCAGGACACAAATGGCCCTTGTCACAGTTAATCCTAAAATTAGTTTAGATAATACGATCGATAAAAACAGTTAAATGAGAATACCTTGCACAGGGTTGACGACATTTATAGTCGTTATGAGAAGTACTGTGGCATAATTTCACGCAAGTATGACCGCAATCCAATTCTGCTTTACAAGGTTTCAAACATCCACCTTCGGGCACCTTTTGGAAATCTTCCACGGTACATAAATTTGTGATACTATCTGGGTGGTTCACGCATTTTACTGTTAAATACGATCCCAGGGCATTATAACTATTGAGGACATCTCGAACCTGCTGCCAAATCTATAGAGAATTAAAAATTGAATTTTACTTTTGAAAATAGGATTTCTTAGTATTACTTACAGGACTTTTACTGCATAGTTGTTCTATGTTCCCCATAATGTAAAGACCATATTTAGCTCTGGATAAAGCTACGCAAATTCGGTTCTCCAAGTTCAAAAAACCATTATTTCCTTCCTCATTATTTCTGACCAATGACAAAAGGATAATGTCATTCTCTTCGCCTTGATAATTATCCAGAATGCAAATTCGCATACTTCGCAGCACGGCATGTTTCTTTTTCAAGCGGTTCATAACGAACCATTGCCCAGAATAGGCTGCAATAACAGTAATCTGCGATGGGTCGTATTTATTTAGGACCAAGTATCTCGCTAGAGCGATCAGATATTCGGCTTCGAACTTGTTTTCCTTGCTCCGATCGCTAGATTCAGCTTCCAAGTGGTTGTGTGTAATGAAATATAACGGCGACATCACACTGCGTACCTCCGGATACATCTTCACGCTCTCATGATTTTTCAGCACTGGATAAATGGACGGGCAAACCAAATTCGCAATTTCTGGACGCATACGATGCTGGACGTTCAATGTGTGACAATGCAGACCGTTGTTTACCATTCGCTCAAACAAACTGACGCCCAGTTTGAAATGCGTTGTTATTTTATAGTCGGCGGTCGATGGCTTCAGCTGCTTATGATCACCGATCAGTATGAGCTGTTGGCATTCGGGGCTAAGGGCCGTGATAATGTGTGCCTCCAACACTTCAGCAGCTTCTTCTACAATGACTATTGGACATTTCAGCGCTTGCAATGTCTTATGAAGGCGAGCGGCTCCAGTGGTGGTCATTCCGACTACATCAACATGTTTCAATTTATACAAATCTAACATATCTTTAGATTCGGTATAGACATTATATGCCTTCCGATATTCCACGTCCATATCAAGATATTTCTGCGTAGCATCCTCCTTGTATATCCTAACCCACTGAGCATAAAGGAGCCAACGGTTCGCGGTTGGCATTAAGTGAGGATTTTGATAATCCACTTCAAAGTGCGGCAACATTTCTAATTGCTTGAGATAATCCAGCTGTCGCTTAACGTAGTCGTAGTCCAAGCGCATTTTTATTAAACGTTGGGTTAATAGCCAATAATCCATGGTATTTTCCAGCCCATTTTGACCCATACAATTCAGCTCATTTATAACATCAGCCATTGCTTGATGCATTTCTGGTAAGCTCAGATAAAAAAAGTTGCTGCTTGACTTATAATCAATTTTTATAACAACTTCCTCATCCAAATCAAGAGCATTTTGATTTTGTTCAGCGTTCATTGGATCATCATCATCTTTCTCTTCATCTTCTTGCAATTCTGCTTCTTGTTGCAATCTTAAAGCATTAATTCTCTGAAACGCAAATCATATAGTAAATAACTATAACAAGTAGCTGTACCTACCATTTGGATATTTTCATAGTCCTGAATATTTATCTGATCTGCAATATTAGGTTGATATAACAACCATTCAATCTGTTCTTCTCTGGTTGCATTAGCAAACCATGAATTCCAAAATTGAGGGACAGCATCTCGGCAAATTTCATTGAAATTTAACACATGCAAGTGATCATTTATCATTGCTAGTTCTGTTCCTATCAAGCTCAAATTTCTTGCATATCTATCCAACTCACAATGATGTTTCCGTTGATTTGTAAAATAATCAGCTGGGACCCTTTCAACATGTAAATTTCGCAAATTGTAATTTTTGAGCTTTTCGTTTTTGGACTGCCCTCCGACGCGCACTAATTTCTTAGTACACGGAAGTAATCCTTCCAGAAATTGATCCAGCGCATGATTGGTATAGCAAATAACGAGCATTGGAGCACTTTTCCATGACTCTTTGATATCCAATAATTGATGTGCCACTTTCAACCCCAGATAAGTTTTGCCTGTTCCAGGTGGGCCTTGAATAATACAAAACTTTTTTGTCATTGCTCCCGCAAAAGCTTCCAACTGACTATCGTTTAAATCAGATGCAACATTACTATAACGATTAACACTATGATCTTCATTGGGATTCAAATACCCTGGAAAATCAGTGCCAGTTTTCACATCCACCAAATACTCCTTCAACGGAAACTTCTTCTCGTCCATTTGTTGAATTGCAGTCAATACATGGTAGTAAGGTTCAAAGTAAATGGTACATTCTACCAAGGTATAATTCCGCATCATGTCCAAAGTGACGCCTGGGTCGAAACCAACAACCAATTGGCCGTTTTTAAGGAACTTTTCATCTCGATCGAGGATTTTCCCAAATAAAATGTTGTTAAACTGATCGCACGTCAAGCAGACGAGCGCACCAAACATAAATCTTCTAGAATTCTCCAAATTACGAATTGTTCCAGGCTTGAAAGCTTGAATAACGTAGCCCATTTGATTGCGGGTTGTAACGACACTAACGCAATATACGTTATCATAAACTTTGACGTTCGATAACCGCTTTATATGTTTTCCTAAAATTAAATTTAATTAAATACGAGATAGGCGTTTTAGTTCATATTTTACCTTGCAACTTTTCCAGATATTCACATATGCCATCCCGTAATGGAGCGACGAAATCCTCACGCAACAATCGAAATTGCACATCCAAGTAATGGTAGACATCGGTATAGCTTCCTTCAACAACATTTCGTCGCAAATATGATGGAACTCGACTAGTAATTTCATACGATTGTGGATACACGTCAATATCGCGAAAATCATTCGGTGGTGGTGGTTCTTCTTCCGCCTCTGCTTTCTGCTCTTCCTTCTTCTGTTTGCGTTCACGTTTCTCGATTTGCTCCAGCAATTTAGTCTGCAACTCAACGTAGGCGTCATGCACGCCGGCGGTAAATTCTAGACGGTGGCGTTCTTCAATATTCGGCAACGTATAGAGAATTGCCTCGATCATACTTGGAGCAATATCAAGAGCAGTGGTCGGCAAAACTTCAAACATTGCGTCCAGCGTTAAATAAACATTCAAGAAAAATTGATCAGGGTTATTCCAGAATCGACGTCCCCGATTCTTCTGGGAACTATTAAGAAGCGGCATTTGCATAATGTAACTCTTGACTTGATCAAAAAATTTGTTGGTTGCAATCGCAAGCAAAAGTTGAGTAACGCTTTCAGCAAATGTGGAATTAATTACCACATTGAATACTTCAAACATCAGCACTATTACATCAGGACTCATGTCCTCTTTGGTCAAGAATGAAAGGAGTTTCTCCTTATTGTTACTCAGTGTGATAAGAATGTCTTGGGGATCCTTTTCTAGCAATTCTTCCAATCTCTTAAATCCAAAATAACCACCTTTATTGCGGTTTTCAGTTCTCCCTCCAGAATTGCGATTTCCATTTATCTCTCTCAAGTTACGATTTTCATATCTCTCTCCTGGGTTACCATTTCCATATCTCTCTCCCGGGTTACGATTTCCATTTCTCTTGCCCGGGATATAACGATTTCCATTTCTTTGCTGATTGTCTTGACCTCTATTGAATCCAGCTCTCGGGGTATTAACGCTTTGCGGACCAGTCACTTGAAACGGGTCTGTATTCCATTGGTTGACTGACGAAGACGACGCTTGATGATCAGGGAAATAATTAATATTTCGGGGACCCCTTGGCGTGTTCATTTTAACTGGATGCTTTTTTCTAGCCGGTGGAACTGAAAGTATAAAATGGAGTTCAGAGTTAGTGATATAATAGTTATGTAAAGAGAACGGAACAAAGAATGTAAATTACTCTAAACTCACCATATCTCAATGGTGGTGCTGTTTCAACAGGGTTATTAGGTACCGGAAACGCTGAGCCGGATATATGAGAATTCTGTACAGGTCCTAAAATATTTTGTATGAGTGCGATTCTACCTATTTTTCAATAAAACTATACCTGGAAATTGCGTAGTTTCACTTAAAGCTGGACGTAAAAATGGATTTGTAGCTTGTGGATTTGTTCTCGAAGTGAAATCCATGTCGCTCGACGTCTCATGTGTATATGAGGAAGTTGTTGGTTGAGTATGATGAACAGATTTTGATGCACATCCTAAATTGAATTTTCAGACAATTTAAGTATACATTAAAAGTGACTTTGTGATCTATGCAATCCTCAAGAATTAAGCTATTTTAACAAGGCAGCATTTAAATAATCAATTTTGATATTGTTATAATTCACTATTGTATTAAAAAAGTTACTTACCAAGTTCAAGCAGATTTGGTGATTCAGTCAATTTCAAAAATGATTGTGTGCTGTTTAATTTGGGAGGTTGGCCCAAATTTTCCCCTTGATTAACTGATGGCCTAGTCTGCAGTGCTGCACTTGTTGCTGGATTAGAATATACTAAAAGCAAAATAATTGAACAGTAATGAATAATCAGTTTTTGCTTTATTATAATTCACTACTGCCAAGATAAATTATTTACCTGATGTCTTTGAATGAACTGATTGCGTTCCTTCCTCAATTCTTTTCCCAAGAGTTGCAGGTTGAATTGTACTTCTTCCAGGAACTATTTTCAGAAAATAAGATTATATTTTAATATATCATCAAGTAAATGAACTGTCTTGTATTAAAGAAGTTACTTACCACTTTGATGCAGATTTGATGATTCAGTTGATTTCAAAAATGGTTGAGTGCTGTTCAATTTGGGAGATTGGTCCAAACTTTTCCCTTGATTAACTGATGGCCTAGTCTGCAGTGCTGCACTTGTTGCTGGCTTACAATATACTAAAAGCAAAATAACAATGAAGTTGTTTACCTGAATATTGTTGCATATATTGAACAGCTAAACACATTACATATAAATAACTGCATTGTGACTCACCCACATAGTCATCTAAAACATCGACACCAGTTGTTGGAGTGTCTGATTCTGTAATCAAACATCAAAGTATGGAATTATCAATTATTGCAATTTCATAGTTCACTATTATGAATGTACCTATTATCACATCCTATCTTATCATTTTATTTGTAATGAAAAATTGGTATTGCATTGTGAGGCCTTCATGCATAGCTCATATGTGTATGCAATGTGCTCATAATCAGTATGAACAAAAAACGAAAATTTACTTACTTTTTGATGTGCTTTGCCCCATTTGTAACAATTTTTCAGCCCAAATATCCACAATGTATCATATGTATATAGCATATGAGGCACAATTGGTATCATTAACCTTAAATTGACTTTTCCTAAATAAGATGTTGTCTGATATACCAATGCTTATTGCACTACACTTTTAGTTAGCCAAAATTGCGTTTCAATAATTGCAAACAAGAGTAATAAGAATTTACCTGATTGATTTCACTAAACTTACGACTGATTGAAACAATCCTTCGATAAACGCCCAGTGAAGAACATGAAACGTCTGTGGCGAATATCATTTATTTGCAATGTATCTAGTCTGCAATTATTTATATCTGTTTATATCGTTAACAATCGTGTAAATGAGCAAAATGGGGAAAACCCAGGACCCCAAAACATGAATTCGATAAACTATACGAACGTTTGCGATAAAAGACGAGGACAAATAGCGCCATCTATTTTGATCAAGTAAATCGCAAACAAAAAATGATGTCGCTGCAATCACTTGCGGGAAATATTCAAATCGATATCGAATAGAATACGTTGATTAAACATTTTTAATAGATTGAATAAGGCCGTTTTGCAACCCATTCTTTAATTTTGGGAATGGAGTGTATTTTTGTTTGAAGCGCTTCAAGATGCGGATAATTTTCGGTGATTGTTTCCTCCATTACGTCGTTAACATAGTCCAAAAATGCAGTTAAATAAACGTCTGCCCAAGTGCACTTAAAAAACAGCAAAATTATACCGGCTTGATAATGCGACTTTTGTAATTTACCTTATCGCAAGCAATGTATCCTCTTCTTGCAATCGTGTTTAACTTTTCATAGTAAAAAGGGAATAATTCGTTTTTCAAACGCGATTTCAAGTGCTTACGATTGGTCGAGCATGCCAACGCAATATTATAATCAGAAACCGCTAAAATTGTATTTAATTACTTGCGAAAATAATGCGTAATCAATCAACTAGTCATACATTGCTTTAAATCGTTTATCTGATCGATTATCGAATCGATTTGCAGATTTTCATACGGTGTCTTTCCAATTAGACCCACCAAATTGGCAAGATATCTGCAAATCGCTGTTGGTCCATCCATCGCTTCATCATTTATGTAAAGCACGGGCAGGGAACCAAACCGTGTACTATCTTTCATGTCCAGCCAAGTTTCCGTAGTTATACGAATATCTTCAAAAGGAATGCCACCGTAGCTAAACAAGAAGCGGATAGCTTCCGCATGCGCTCGTTTATCAAAGTAAATTAGCTTGTATTTTATTGCGTCAGTCATGTTATTTGCAAAAATCAATTTATTGGTACTGTCACCACATTTAATGTCATCAGACGATATCCAAATTTGTTGATTTAATCCACAAATATAAATTCGAATATAAACGAATAATATTCATAAATATGTTTGTTGCATCAAAAATATGAGTTGGGGATTTAATTTAAACTTTAATTCATTGTAGGTCTTTAAGTTCAGCAATCTCTGATGTGATAGCGGCTGCGGAAGTTCCAGTCTCAATAGAAGAACCATCAAAACCAGAGTATAAATTAACATATTTTCCTATAATGGCTCTCGCAGAACCTATTCGTTGGTTACTCAGTTACGGCGATTTGCCATTCGAAGACATCAGAATATCAAAAGAAGAATGGGAAATGCAAAAAGGCAGTAGGAATAAATATTAACTTTTCAATCATCGAGATCTATGAGTGCAATTGTTTAAGTTGGTTTTCGCTTCCAGAAACACCGTTTGGAATGCTTCCAACATTGGAAGTTGATGGAAAAGTGATGCATCAGAGCCTCGCCATCTGCAGATATCTATCAAATCTTGTTGGACTTGCGGGGGAGAATGTTTGGGAAAATTTTGAAATTGATATGGCCATCGATTCAATATCAGACTTTCGCTCAAGTAATATCCAAGTAGTTCCTTCGACTTTCAAGCATTAATTTCAACTTATTTCAGAGATATCTGAGTATAATAGACTGCCTGATAATTCTGAGGAGCGCACAAGGAAGTATGCTGAACTTTTGAACGAAAGTATTCCATTCTACATGACACGCTTGGAACAAATGGCACAGAAAGGATATTTGGCAAATGGAAAGGTAAGTAGTTTGAAAGTTGAGAAAAGTAGCGCGATTCCATTTATTCTGAAAAGTAAATTTTGGAAGTTTCATTGGATTATTTTACTCTATCAAAAAAAACATTGAAAGTGGTTTACCATTATATTTCTCTTGATATCTGCAATCTAAATTATTTCCTTTTATCCAGAGATTTCAGCAAATTAAAAGATGATCCAGAGGCGCAATTACTTCTATTGAAAAGGCCTATTAAATTGCTTGAACTTAATGGTTTGAGGTCATTCACGTTTTCTGTTTTTTACTCCTAGTTATCATGGGCTGATATTTACTTCACTGCAATGCTAGATTACACTTGTGGAGTACTTAAACTGGATGTATTGGACAGCGCAAGATATCAAAGCCTCGACAAAATAAGAAACGAAGTGCGAGATATACCCCAGATAAAGAAATGGATAGAAATTCGCCCGATCTCTGAATACTAACCGATTCAAATTATAATTAGACAGCTCCAATAAACATCTAACGTTAGAAAAAAGTTTCCGTTTAATTTTCGTATGAAAGTTAAAGCCAATAATCATGCAATAATATACCAATCATAGATTGCCAATGTGAAAGTTATTACATGGAGGATTTGGGACGCTCCTCAATCCATTTCTTCACTTGTGGAATTGATGTAACGTTTGCACGAACAGTTTGCAAATTCGAGTGCTTCTCGAGCAAATCACCCCCGACCATGTAGTTCAAGTAGTCTAATAGACCAACCAAATAGAAATCGGCCCAGGTAAGCTGTAAATAACGCCCATATTAGGAATTATGCGACTATGTTATGCAATTAATGTCATACCTTCTTGCAAGCCAAATATCCACCGTTTTCCTTTGCCATCTTATCAAGGCGCTCCAAATAGAACGGAATGGTTTCGTTGAAGAGAGGTCCTTTGCGCGCTTCCTTGATTGTCGCATCGGCTTCGTAGCTATACAAGGCAATCTCTGCCAAGAAAAAAATTAATAATTGATTGCTCTATGATTAAGTGCGAAATCATACTCATTCTCAGATCGTTGACTGTGTCAACAACGCTATCAATTTCGAGATCCTCCCAATCGTCCTTGCCAACAAGTTTCGCCTGCTTTGCGAAGAAGCGCGTCATGGCCATGCTCTGATGATATTGCTTGCCATTAGCAGTGAGGACAGGTACCTGGCCAAAGGGCATTTCTGCAATTAAGAAGAGAAAATTAATGTTAATGCTGATGAGATTTTCGCGCAATAATTGCCTTACTTGGTTTCAATGCGGGCCATTGTTCGCGCTCGAAGCGGTCATCCTCAAAGTCGATGTTTGCATATTTCAAGATCATGCGACTTGGCTCAGCCAACGCAGTCACGTTGAAATAGGTGAGTTTGTACGGGGGCGCCATTCCGGATTCTGCAAATTGCCAATACGATTAGAAATTCCCTTCTATGAAATGTTTAGCGTGGTGACAATGTTGTAACAACCGTCAAGCGAAAATATATCGGTTGTCTTGTGATTGCGCTTAATTGTATAGCAATCGTCGTCTTCCAAATGAGTTCCGTCTGCTTCAGCTTTATGCTCGGGTTGACCTTCCATCTAATTGTAGCAACAAATTACCCACCGCGTTTATTAAAATTGGAAAATATGACAATTATAAATGTGACAAATTTCAAATTAAAATGAACCATGGCTACAGAATAAGCTTAGTCAGCATAAGTTATTTCAACTTTGTAAATTTAGAGCATACACAGAACATTTCATAATCTCCATTCAGCTGCAACTAAGAATTTACTGATAAGAATGATATAACACTAAACAAGCCTCCAATTACATGTGTGATTTAACTATAGATAATCTCAGCAACCGGCAATAATAATGATGCGGCACAAAAACTGTACAAACATAGCACTTGAAGTTTGCAAAGAATTTTACTTGAATGATTGATAACAACATGTTTTGAGAGATTCTCAAGTAACCCCAGGAAGATTATTGTAAATTATATTATTTAAAACATCAAGGAAATGTCCTGACTGTCGTAATCATGCTATATAACAAATTAAAGACCAGTAATTCTAATCACATAATTGCCAACAAATGTATGTACCATACATAAAATATCATAATAAAAAAATAACTATAAAGCTGATATACAGCAATAACATGCTTATTGAATTAGTGTAATGTTTGAAGCTTGGTGTTTAGAAACTAGGGATAACTACAACAAGTGTGTTCATATAATAAATTAATATCCACCTTACCAATTGTTGAAGTACTTGATAGTTGTAGATGAACACAGCGAGAACACTGATGGAAATATTACTGAAATGACCTGTGATGTGTGGCTTAAGCCGGTTTTATAATTGAGGCACGCATGCGTACTAAAAACAAAACTATTCCAAGGACATTATATTTCCAGAAAATTCTATTTTATAGATTTACAGATACTTAGAACACGTTACTTATCAATAATTAAATGCTATCCTATCTGTTTATGCTTGAAATTACACCTATTTGCATGATATTTGATTTCTTTGATATTTGTCAACACTGGTTGTTCCATAACCTTAATAAATGAAATTGAAACGTTAAAACAAAGCTGATGTTTTATTTAAATTACCATGAACTACAATAATCCTAATGAGGAAACGAAATATGAACTTTCCATATTATCAAAGGTATGCTCTTATTATGGGATAGCTCTTTTTCTAACTCAAGTGTTTATATCTAGGAATTTGATTGCCTGGGATTGCCAACGATTAATGTTAATGTTGATGTACTTGATCAATTAATTGCAAGTGTATCCCAACTGATACAGTTATATAGAAAGTCTTTGAATGATCTCCAGGAAGCTCAGATTGAAAACTCATTATTAAGAGATGACTGCAAAAGGAAAAAGGTACTTCACTATTATTGTGAATACAGTCAACTCTTTTTCTAGTGTATATTTTAATTATTAATTTTAAGGATAATGTTGATATATTGAATGAAAAACTTAATGATTATGAGGAATCAATTAAATCTCTTTCAAATAATCAAGGAAAACATCAGGCTGAGGTTGAGGATTTACTTTTAAAGTTGCAAGAGAAAGAGAGGGCTTTAAAATGTGCAAAACTTTACAGCAAAAATAAAGAATCCCAATTAGAACATAAAATCAAGAAACTACTTATTGAGAATGAAAAGCTTAAACAAGATTATAAAATAGGTACATATTTCATTAATTTCCTAGAATTTTTAATAAGTTTACTTTTCCAGGGAAGTATGTTGATCCAGATGAACTTGTAGCAGCTAAATTGCAAAAATACAAAATCAAGGAGGAAATTTATGAGGACACCATTAGAAAGTTGCAACAAAATAATGACGAAATGTTAGGCGAACTTTTAAATTTGAAGCAAGATATTTTAAATAATCTAAGAAGTTGAAATCTCATTTGAATATTTACATAAAGTATGAATATTTATAATTGATTGTAAAGACAGTACAAATCGTTTTTATATTTCATCAAGAATGACCAACTTTTTAGTTTAAATTTGCTATATCATTTAGAGATCCAGTTACCAGTTGTTATATTGTTTTTGTTTGACGTAGTCATTACCGAAAATTGTTTATATTATTTGCAAATTATTCCAACAGCGAAATACTTTAATTCGCCATGTCTGCCCTAAGAGCTGCTGCCCAATTGCTTCGCCGTCATGGCAAATTACCTTTGCAAAAATATCTTGCAACAAAAATTACAATGGGAGATCCCATTGAACACGCAACTGGTCTTGAAAAACGTGAATTATTGGCGAAATTGGCAGGCAACGACGACCCCTTTGAAACTGTTCCTTGCAAAGTTGGAACTGGTACCAAAGAAGATCCGATACAAATCAAATCAGCATTCGACTCCAGATTAGTCGGTTGCGTCTGCAACGACGAAGCTGTTTATCCCAACTGGATGTGGCTACATGCAGATGAGTGCAAACGCTGCGAATGTGGCCGTTGGTTTACTCTTGTTCCTACTGATGTCGTTTAGATAAATTTCGATTTCATATAATGAAATAAACATTTATTGTGAAATTATATTAGTTATTGATACATACAATAAATTCATTACGAACGCATTGTTTATTTCTTAACTTTTTTGCCCTTTTTACTTCGATCATGATTGTTACTTTTAATAGGTCGCTTCTTACCCTTGCCACCTCGTTTGCCGCCAACAGCATTATCGTAGCCCTTGATCCAACGATTGCGTTTCTCCTCCCAGTCAAGTTGTTTCGCAGCTAAATTCAAAAACAAATTCATTAGCTTCACCAAGCTAAAAAATATGTACTTTCACTCACCTGCTTTGTCCTCATTTGCGTATTGATTTGACGATCCAGGAGCTACTTTCGATGCACCTTCCTCTTCCAGCAACGAGGCAAACTCGTCAGCAGAGGCGAACACCGAACCGCTGGAAGATTTCTTTAGCATTTTCTTCGATTTCTTCTTATTCTTCTTGTCGTCTTCATCGGAATCGAAGAACAATGCTTCATCATCATCGTCATCAGTCAGATCTCCCAATAATTCCCGATCCTCATCGTTCATTTCCAGGTCATCTTCATCATCATCATCACTGATGTGATTACCGTCATCTTCATCATCCAGGTCATCATCATTGCTGCCATCATCTTCATCGCTATCTCCCTCGGGAGTCGCTTTAGATTTTTTCTTTTTGACGCTATTCTGTTTAATATTCTCCCCGACCTCATGCATGTAGTCAATATCATCATCTTCATCATCATCCTTGAAACCGGACATCTTATTCAACATATCTTCAAAATCATCACTAGCCACAGACTCCAAATCGCTATCATCATCGCTGTCGTTGCCCTCTTTGATTGCACGATCTCGATACTTCTTCTGGAGGTAATTATACAGGAATAGTTCATCAACCGGGATGCTCTCCTTATTCTGTAATAAATATTCATTCGAAAACACGTTGATAGCACGAATACCCTGTGGCTGATAATTGCTTCGTTGTGCAAACGTGGAAACTGTAGGCAATTCCTCAGAACGCTTCGGATTCTTGAATACGAATCGTTCCAGAAAGCGAATCAAGGTGAAATCCTTGAGAGGATCTCCGCTGTAAATAACTTTCGTACCATCAAGTATATTTTCTGCGAAGAGCCTTACGGTGGGATGATAATGGTTTTTCAATTCGTTCAGTTCCAGATACGCTGATTCTTCGGCCTTTGCATACAAAGGATTACGAAGCGTTGGATCATAAATGCTTGTAGTCTTCTTTTCCTTTTTTGCGTTGCTATTTTTGCTGCTAGTTTTACGATAAACCCAGCCTGCTGACTGCTTTTCAACTTCGTTTTGTTTTGCGGTCGGCTCATTTTCATCATCTTTAACATCGGTATAATTCTCTTCACCGTCATCATCGGTATCATCGTCAAAGTTTTCTAGTTTCGAAGCTTTAATCTCAAGAAGATTCGCTTCGGTTTTCGACGTCAGTACCTGTGAGATGAGGTATAAAATACCGCAGGCTAAGTTTGGCTGAACATTTAAAGCGATTTGCAGTATTCGTTTGATGAATGCAGCCACTCTCTGAATTTTTGTATCCCGCATTATCGATTTGTAAATCAAATTCAAGAGCATTGCTTGATTCGTGCATGTTGCCACATTAGGATCTAATAATTTCCGATAAAGTGCGGAGTAGAAACGATCATTCACGTCGTTAGAACATTGGGATACTTGGAACAATAGCGTCAGAGCATTCAGACTGACCGAAAAATTCGTCACATGCACAATACGATACACGGTATCAATGTGCTCAGCTATGCTCGCCAATTCCATATCTGCATAGGGGTATGCACGATGAACTCCAATCAGCAATACCGACATCATTCGAGTGTCGATCTTGTTCTAAAATGCAGAAGAAAATGGTATAGTTAATTACTGGATGAGCAAATTTGGATTTGAATTAGCACATAGACTTACTTCTTTAGTACACTTTTTAAAGAAGGAAAAGTAGACTTCAATCAGTTTCCTGGCAACTTCTGGGTTCTCCTTATTCAAATAGAATTGTGATATAAAACATAAACTGTAATATTGCGCCCGATGGCCAATATTTGGACGAAACAGCATCTTCTCAATCTCAACCAAAATTACCCCTTGCATATTTGAATGCTGCTGGAGGACTTGCATCAAACAATACATTGTTTTTGATGCAATCTTCTGAGATGGGTCTCCCATTTTGTTTACAATATGAGAAAGCAAATTCCTCTCCTGTTCTGGAGCTCCTGCAAGCAGTTTGCTCATTGCTGCAATTGCCTTTTCCTTGCTGCTATCCACAGTGTCATGGGCAGCTTTATTCAGAGCCTGCACAAATGTGTTGTATATCTCTCTAAGTTGATCTTCAAAATACCAATATGATAGGTACTTTTTTCTTGTGGTAACATTTCCTGATGATAGCTCATTTAGAAGGGCCAATGGTCTGTCATAGAATGACTTTAATTTCTCATCAGGCCTCAGCAAATCAGATAGAAATAATTCAGTCAAGGTTTCTGAAAAAGAGACCCAATTGTTAAAATCAGTTTACAAGCATAATTATTAAATAGAAAGCAAACCATACCAATTATAGCAACACATTCTTTCTTCTTTCCAACTTTGACCTGTCCAACAACATTTCTTATTGTTTCTAAATTGTAAACTGGATTATCTTGAATCATTACAGTATATGCAGCTATTTTATCTGACACTGTGCCTTTTGTCATTATGCTTTTCATCCATTTATAGTCAGGATTTGTATTTGTATTCTCTACAAAAAATAAAGAATAACATTACTCAAATCCAACATTTCCTAATTTTAATTAATAGAAACTCACTTATATTATAATTAGCAATTTCTGAATCCAATATTTTCTTTGCTTCATCCTTCAATTCTATCAAAGCCTGATCATTTATTTTCTCAAAGTTCTTTGGGTCTCGAGGAATCTGAAATTATATTATTTTAAACTGGTGATATAGTAGAAGGGACAAATCAGTACCTCATCAAACCATTTAGGTTTGTTTTCATATTCCTCGTCCTCAATTGCACTGATATCGCCGTTGTGATATTTCTTCTTCATATTTTAATAATTTTAACATAAATGTGATAGCAACAGGAACAAAACACACGAGGAAAATGAAGGTTATGTTGACAGCTGATGCCGCTACCCGTGGAGGGAGTAATAGGACATTACTCCCTCCGCGCCGCCACCTATTGGTAAATATTCTAACTAATCCGTGTTATACAGGTATACCTCGTTAATGTGGTATTTTAGATTTATCGTTCTATTAGGCTTATATATTGAGTAGATATTCGGTAGCTTATATCATCCTTAAATAAGGGCGGAAAATTAAATAAATATTAATTTTACTATAATTAAAAGCACTGATAACAATTTTAAACATCAAACCTTTCTTCCGCACCTAGAGGGAATAAAGTGACGTATTATTCCCGCCTGTCAATAAAATCGTACAAGGTCAAATGAAAAGTGTCGGTAACCTCGGCAACGCACACTGTCGTTGTCCGGTGAAAAAGCGAATTCAATCCACAAGTCTGATCCGTACAACATGGCGTGCAGTAAATTGACGTTTTTTGCCCTTCTTATAATAACGTGTGCCTTTATTAGTGTTAATGCGGGTAAGAAAGTAATCGAACTTAATGAGGAAAACTGGCGGCTAATGCTGAACAATGAATGGATGGTGGAATTGTAAGTACATTAACGATGCGTCATTGGTGAGACACTGCACGCGTGTCAATCATTGAACCGTGTTTACATTCAATTCACACTTTTGTATTAATTTTAGCTATGCTCCTTGGTGCCCAGCCTGCAAAGGATTGGAGTCGATTTGGCGTGATTTCGCTACTTGGTCTGATGATATAGGTATCTCAGTTGCTAAAGTTGATGTCACAACATCCCCTGGCCTGAGTGGCAGGTTTATGGTCACTGCCTTACCAACAATCTTCCAGTATGATATACTAGCATACATGATATATGTGTTATTAATAATTAAATTATGCTTTTAGTGTGCTGAATGGAGAGTTCAGGCAGTACAAGGGAACTCGTGATAAAGATGCATTCATTTCCTTCATTGAGGAGAAGAAATGGAAGAGTGTTGATCCAGTGCCTAATTGGCAGTCACCAAACTCCATCCAGATGACAGTGGTTTCCACATTCTTTAAGCTTTCTCAAGTTCTAAGGCAGTTGCACAATATGCTCATGGAGGAATATGGCTTACCATCATGGGGATCCTATCTGATTTTCTCTGTCTCTACAATTTTTGTTGGAGGCATTCTTGGCTTGGTAATGACCTTCCTGACCAATACTGAAAGAACAAGTTTTTAACAAGTGGTTATTATTTACAGATATTTGTGTGCCTGATTGACATAATTTATCCACAAATATATTCAACTAAAGTAAGTGACAAGCAAAACACCACCAAAAATGGAAGGGATAAGGATAGTGATGCTGAGTTGGTAAGTACTTTTATTATTGATTTGCTAATTCCATTTTCTAACTGAACACTGAATTTTAGTCTGATGAAGATATCAAAGATGATTTGGTGGATGATGCTAGTCAATCAGATGGAGATGGTGCTGGGGATAGGGATGGAGAAGCAAGGACAAGCTCAGAAGAAACTGAAGCTACTACAGCCGAGAAGACAAGTCCTAGTGTTAAAAAGCGAAAATCGAGGAAGGAATAATACGCTTTATCAGTACTGAACAACCATCGCGGATAATACGACATTCCAAAGTAATGAGGCTCAATAAACGAAAACAGCAATTTTTACCAACTCTTCAATTAATAGAGGGGTCTCCCACATCGCTTGTGCATTGAATGCAAAGCGCGACGTTCACGAATTTTCGCATTTTTGCCTCTAACAAATGCGATAATATAAACTGACTTAAATCATTGGAACTTACAATATTCATATGTTAAATAGGTATTTTCTATATATACAAATGCGAAATTTATTTTGAGGTCTTGTTAACTATTAATCTGTTGGGTAGGGTGATGTGTTGAACGCAATTTCGATAACAAAACATTGATCAAATGCATTGATTTTATAAGATGATCAAAAAACTACTTGCAGTGCATTGTTAAGAACTGTTAAACCCACGCACAAGAACACATAGAGTAATTATTTATTGTTTTTAATATGATTGATAGAAATCACATTTTGTAGTTTGAATAATGTAATTAAGATTGTATCTACGGACAATAATGATACTAACTTTTCACGATCGATTTATGCGTATTTGTACTCTATCATTTGTATGTTTCAGAATTGTTTTGTGATGTCATTCATAATATTGAAATTTTGTGCGATCCTTCCTACATGAACTATAATAATAATAATAAACGGATTCGATTGAGATTTTTATGCAAAATATTTATATTGTACGACACAGTTAAATCGGATTTGTGCAATGCATATTGTAAACAAATATGTTTGCGTGACACGATTTACAATCCATCTCCAGCGTATTCTATTATTACTCGGGCTTATCTAAGTGGGTCTTTGTGGAAAACTCAGTAAAAATCGGTCAGGAAACGACGCAAATCGAATTGAACAATTTTTATTTATCGATAGCATAGTGGATGCGCCTTTTAATTGCATAATGGTCATTAATCATCCGCGTATCATCCATTAGTGATATTGGAGGTTGTTTCACTAGAAAACTATAATTTGTTAATTTGTGTATGTTATAATGCAATTCTGAAATAACATCATTGAACGTGGTCTTGAAAAAATAAATATTTTTAGGCAGAAATAACAAAGAATATTATCAATGTTATTGAGTTTTTTTGGTTTATCTACTTTTCATATCTTATTTTTTGACGCTCACAAATAATTTCAGTTATTACCTTGATGATGATTCGCTAAAGGTGCGATTTTTGCAAATCATTATTACCTACGTATTTAGTGATTGACCTTTTAATATCTTTACATTAATTAATTTTCCACCGACAAACAATGCAAATACTTTTATGTTGAGGTCCTATATTTGAAAGAATATTGGAAGAAATTTGTTGAACTGCAATGAAATGATTTGAACTTAAGCGGGCTATGCTTACGAAAGCACGTACTCTCAACGTGATTTTGTAACATTTGCAAATGTGTAATCAGCATGTTTACACGAATATTTCGGCAATTACTCATGAGTTTATCGCTTTTATAGCATTACCAACACTTTCATCCAGCATCTCCGCATAATTAGCAACGAACTTATCAAGAAGAGACAGCTTCGTTACTCATTCGCACCGATTAACGCCAAGAATTTAAGTAATCAAACGAGCCTTTATCGAGCAAGATGCGCATATCAATTGCGAATGTCTAGATCCCATCAGATGAATGCCCTCTGTAATTAGGCAGCATCAATTGTACATTCGCATTTGCAAATCTGACTAAACAACCATTTCAATTTTATCGAATCAGATTCGGCGAAATGTGAAAGCAACGGGCGCTGGGAGTTTTGCGGGGTCGCACAACAGATCAAGTAAACACATAATCACAAAGTAATGCAAAACAATATTTAATTTCCAGCGCTCCCAATTAGCAATAATAACAATGTACGTTGGAGAACAATGTTGCGCCTATTCAAAATATGAATGCAAACTAAACTTACCAAACCGGACACACTCATCAAATAATTGCCACGATTATAAATTAATTGTGACTAATTAATTTCGATTACAAAAACTACCCAATAAGTTCATCGTTTGTGTCATGGCTAAAGTACGATGACTATCGCAATAACTTACAAATGCTATCAAAACTTTCGTCGAAGGACGCCCATCTGCCTTCAAGTGCGTGCATTTGATTGTTCTTGCTGCAAATAAAAAAAGAGACGAAAATTAGCACAAGTGAATATGGGTTGCTGATTAAATTAGTTTATTACATAAGAAAGAGAACTGTTACACAAACATTAAATGACTAACGAATGTCGAAGAATAAATAACCGGAAAGATAATATGAGTGTCACATAATTATAAGATTTGGACGAGATTACAAAATTATCTGTGGGCTATTTAGACACATGGGAAGCGCCACGAGGTATTGAGATGTTTCAGCACATTTGCAATATTCGCTCACTTTTCTATTGCGATGATGTGTGCGTGAATTCAACATATCAACCTTTGATTCCTCGCAATAAAATTTGCAATTATTTCGTCTGATAACGCGCAGACAGCCAGACAAGTAATTTTTTACTCAGAACTTGTGTCTGATACATACATGTTTGCATAATAATTTAAAGTAGCTACGAAAAATATGATTCGCGTCCAAAGTGCACCAACTTTTTATTACGCACATTTCTCCCCTATCATCCAGACGAAAGTTGAAGAAGAGTAAATAAGATGCAGACATTCCACACGAGCAGATCAAGCATCGCTGCAAATAAACAACGATAATCACCGCAATTGTTGTGTGTTCACATTCTTAGAATGGTTATTGATTAATAACTGGCTTGTTATTGAGTCAACGTGTACTTAAATGTAGACGATAAAAGCGCAGAGATCAAATTTGCAATTTGGGAAAGCGGAATGTGAAGAATTTCGAGCAAAGACTAAATAAATCGACAATCTAATCAAGGCAATGAGCAATGCTTCCAATTAATAGTTGCCCAGTCAACAAAAATCCCAGCTTCCATTTTTGATTGGTGTCAATATTGATGCGTAAATTAAACTAATTAGTCTAATTAGACGATGAGGGAATGGTTAGGATTTCCAATTGAGAGGATTGAATGAATCCCTTTGTAAAGTCTCAAAGTGTGGCTGCAAGGAAATTAGTTCCTTTTGTAATAAATTATAATGGAGTTGCATAATTAATACGCAAAGTTTTCGCTTGTTAAGGATGACAAGCAAATTCATTTAATTCGCGACCGTTATTTGCTAGTTTTCAAACACAAAATGATTGCAAATAATGAAGAACGTTTTGTAACAACAGTTGTTGTGTAATAACAGATTGCATGGAACTTCCTCCGCATAGAAAGCCGACGAAAATAAACTTTTTCCAAGAGACGGTCCCAGTAATCAGCGAATAAAATTAATTTGTTTATTATTAATAGTCGTTACTTAAGTTGTTCAATTCAAGGATTGACCGCATCTCGCGCGCGCGGCACGCTCTTGTTTGTTTGTTTACGAAATGATAGGCGAGTCTGAGGAATTGTTAAGGATTGGCTGAAATGTGGAAATAGTCGTTGGACGCTGATGTGTTTTGGATAATTGAACGCGCCGCGCGAATATTTCCTGTTTGCGTGCGCCGCGATGCCGCACGCGGGCGCAAAAAGATGCATGCACGTGATGCGAATCGAATCCCCCATGCAATTAAGCAGCGAGGCGTGATCGATGGCGCTTGCTTGGACTTTATGCCGCTAATAGGTCGCATACACATTGTAATACACACGGAGAGCAAACATAACATATAAATATAAATCGAAATGGCTTCCGTCTCTATCTTTAGTATCGGCACAGTTTTACGCTAAGCTCGATCGATCAATACGCGCGCCGCTTTTCGTGAGCGTCGTCCACACGTTGTGCTTTCGAACTTACTTAAGTCACGTATAAATAACACGCGCCCTCCGCGAAAGCACTCGACTTCTTGGATATTTTCATGCATTTCGCGCGCGCCCAAATATTTCATGTGTTTTGTGCCGGAAGTCAGTGCGATCCCAAGGAAGCAATCCTCCAATTAGTTATCAATTGCAAAAAGTGCGCACAGGTAGGTAACATTCATACCGGATGTAATTGCGGCGAGGAAAACGTTCGAAAAGTTGTTGCTTTCAAAGCAATTATCAATTGAAACGTTAGGGGAATAGTTGCTATCCGGATTTAACTAAATTTAATTGAATTTAGTTTCAATTAATTAACTAATACAATTAGTTGCGGGTCCAATTAGACGCGATTCGATTATAAGACAAACAGCAACTTGCTGGCAAATATTGATCCGAATAGTGCGAAATTTGTTGAGAAATTTCATCACTGATAAAGTATCCCAAAATTCACATTCATAACATGGTGAATAACTTTGAAATGCAGCAACGATTTTTACGGTTGGTACATTAACATTTCGACCCATTTTCAAAACTATTCCGAAACGCGAATCAGACAATTCGAACTAATCGAATTTAGAGTCGCTCATGCTGATTAAACGATAGCAAAATATGTTCGGGATTAATTAAATCACTAATTAACTTCGAGATTCGTATGTGTGCGTGTATTTATATGCACATGTCTGCTCATGTTTTCGATCAATAACAATATTATTTATAAGTCCGAACCGATTTGATTATAACGACGCGAACGACTTATTTTATTTGTAATGTAACCGGTGGCTTGAGGCCGAGAATGATTGTGGTAAACAAAATTCCAGGATGGAAGCGACAAAGTCCCTCAACGGCTCCTGCCTAATTTCGATTGTCATCATCTGCATACTGATATATAACATTCCGCTCGCGATGACTCGACCCCAGGATGGAATACCGTCCAAAGAAAGGTTTTGCAATATGAGTGTAAGTATTTTCACAAAGGTGCTACACTATTGTACAAACTTAGGGGCAAATAATTGACTTTGAAACTGTTTAGGAAGAACAGCAAGTGACCTGCCAGAAATGCGCGAAGATTACAAAATCACCCCTGGTGTATCCAATGTGCTGCAATGACGAAGATGGTGTGTACAGTTGGTGTACCGAATATGTATATTTTGGACATGGTAAAACGTCGGACAAACCATCCCATCGCTAGCATTCGCAAAAGGGCAATTTAGATCAGCGCGCGCTGAACGAATCATTTGACAATTGAGTAGTAACTACTTTTCTTAACAATTAATTTTTTACTATCAAAATATGTATTTATTTATTTATAACTGGACTGACTATCGACTGGACGCAAAATTGTGATATATGTATGCGAGTGGTAGTTTTAAGGAGGCTCTTGGAGAAATTCGCCAGCAATTTCTGCACTTAAAGAGAACTTTTTCAAGTAAATGCACACGGCGCGTACATTTTTGTGATATATGACTCTGACGTACTAAATAGGCTTATAAAATAAGATGACATTACTAGGACTTTTGTAATAATTACATGTGCCTTGTTTTATTTTCAAAGGCACTTTTTGTTAATTGAAATTATACATTGGAAAATCTCGGACTGTGTTCGCTAGTGACGATTATGCTAATATATAAATGTGTATTTTTAATGAAAAGTTTTCACTAACCTTTCTCTTTTATTTCGTCCCACTCAATTCCAATCGTAACTTCTCGAAATACAACATATCTGTTTGACTGACTGAAGGTTTGGTACTCTTGATTGCATCCTCAAAGTCCTTAAAAGTCACAATGACATCATTTTCCGTAAGGTTTTCCACATTTGTTATTTTTCCTAAAAAAGAACAGATTCAAATATTTATTGAAACGTTTTATATCAACCAACCTTTCTCAATCTTCCTAATTAATCTGCTGGCTGCTGCCATCCAAGCATTTGAACAAATTCCATAAAAATCCGCTCCTGTAATATTTTCGGGGCATGTTTGAACCACTTTCTCAATGCTCAACTTTTCAGAAAGTTTGAATCTATAAAAAAAACAGATAATTTAAAGAAACCATTAATTATTGTTTATAAATCAAATTACTTTCTCGTTAAAGCCTTAAGAACTCCCAGTTTTGAAGAGAAATCCGTACAGGGTCCCACGTATAATAATTTGTCGAATCTTCCAGGTCTCAACAACGCAGGATCAATTAGATCCGGCCGATTTGTAGCGCCGATTACAAACACTGTAGCATTTTGATTTAAGCCATCCATTTCCGCAAGCAGTTGTGATACAACTCTATCCATGACGCCTCCAGAATCTCCAGAAATTCCACGATTTGGTGCCAGTGAATCCAATTCGTCAAAGAATATTATGCATGGTTCTGCAGCTCGGGCCTTTTCAAACACTAAAATTTAGAAACAGAAAACTTAAAAACATTAAATGAATAAAATTATAGAATTTACCTTCTCTCACATTTTGCTCGGATTGGCCAACGTACATATTTAATAATTCTGGTCCCTTTACCGATAGAAAACATAATCCACATTCAGTCGCTACTGCTTTTGCCATTAGAGTTTTGCCAGTTCCAGGAGGACCATATAACAGGACACCAGAACGCTTCAATCCAGTTTCCAGTAATTCAGGATGTTTTAGTGGCAAATTTATTGTTTTAATTATCTCCTGCTTAACATCTTCAAGGCCGCCGACATCAGACCAAAGTACTTTAGGAACTTTCGGAGCGCCTAAACTTTCGGTGTAACTATTCTGCATGATATCTAAAATATAAATTTTGCATTAAAAATAAAGTAATATTTCATCTGTTTACATTTATGATTAATTCATTTAAAACCCGAAAATCGTGTAACCATTCAAGCAAACACGTATTTCCCAATTGTATTACAAATTCAGATTGAATTATAACTATTTTTTTTAATTCTAAATTTTGAATGCTAATTGGGTTGCATATAGCTTAAAAATTGTTAGCCCATTCCTTGCAATTTTATTTTTCTTATTTTTGGTTTTATTTTAATGAAATAAAATGTTGGATACATACCCAAGGCCTGCTCAAAATCTGCATTGTCAATTATTTTCTGTGTTGGATTTACAGTTGCATAATAAACTAAAGCAGCCAAGTCTTCAAATAAAAATCCATGAGTTTTGCCAGCCACTTCTTTAATATACGTGGAACTCAAGCCCCGCGATGATAAAATCCATTTTAGCATTGATTCACGTTCATCTTGCGATGGTGCATTAACATGGACGGTTGCTAAGAACAATCTGGCCAAATCAGATGGCAAATCTTTAGCATTGCTATCACAAATTACAATGATGGGTTGCTCTAACGTCTCAAATAAAGCATTCAGCTCACTTTTGAAATGGCTTATAATGCGTGCATCATGTTGGCCCTCGTTATTTTTCGAAAATTCCTACAAGAAAATTATTAATTAAAAAGAAATTGCAATATAGCTTGTTATTACCTCAAAATTATTAATAAGCAGAATGCAAGGAGCACATACTTTAGCTCTAAAGAACACATTTTTCGTTTTGACTTCTGTTTGTGCATATGCCTGTGCACTCAAATCCAAACTATTCACAGCAAAAATTTTCATTCCAGTTTTATTGGCTAATGTATTTATTATGTGTGATTTTCCACAACCTTTAGGACCAGACAGCAGAAACATTGGATTTAACTTCAGCTTTACTGGAAAGAGAACATCTGATTAGAAAGTATGCAATATTTAGAATAATTTTACTCACCATTATTTACAAATGGCTTAATTGCTATTTGAAGCCTATCTGCATATATTTCTAGTCCATGTGGACATTGATTAATAAGTAAATGCTCATAACTTGTATCACTATCTGAACATTTAACATCTTTCAACTTATTTGAAGAGCAAGGAATATTCTCTTGTATATCTGTTGATTGTTTTAGAGTGGTTTCTCCACAAACACAAAAGTATCCATCTGAGCAATCATCTATACCTTCAATGCTAATTTGATTGCATTTGAAATAAAGGTAATCAATCTCATTAACAACAAGATTGGTATAATAAAATTCAGGCACATATTGCCTTACATTAATGGTAAGAATGTCATTTTTGTATAAAAGTTTTGGATTTCTAAAATAGTTTTTAAGGAGTGCATCTATTATCCCATTTCCAATTTGTTGTTGGGTTGTTATAGTAGATAAGTCAACTTTGGAACTGACTTTAATACTTTGTATGTCAATAGGTTGAATTTGGCCAGATTTAATATCACAATTATGTTTGAAAGTATCACTGACCAGAATTATATTTGAACTCAGTCCTATTAGCTCTGTAGGTAGAACTCCAACCAACCTTTTACCATTTTCAGATTTTACTTGAGCAAATTCAGTGGAGTTAAGTATCGCTTTATGGTAACTTGCATTTATCAGAATGCAATTGTTTGTATCAACTAAACAATTGCCCTTTGCAACAAACTCAATAAGCGATTGCGGCACTTGTACAATTTTAAATTCCAGTTTCCTTTTCTGCAGTTTAATATACTTTAGTAGCATAAAAACTGGGTAAATATAGTTAGGATATTTTGGATACCTAATCCCAGCAATAAATAGCACAATTTTGCAGTGTAAAATTAGCAATTTGCGGAGATCCTTAATTTTAATTTTCTTGTACATGATGTAGCACTCTTTAATAAAATGCAATGTAATTGATTGGTCGTTAAGTATTTTATTACTTATTGATATTTAATCATTTTGCATTTGAACTGATGCACTACGTAGATTAAAAACATTACGAAATTTGTGAGGTTATGATCGTGAGAAGTTCATCGAGGGAGTAATGACTTTACTCCCTCCACGGAAATGGTTTTTGCGGTTACAATTTATCGCCGCTAGATGTCTCTCTATGTACTAAATTGTAAAAATTATGCGAAAATTTACCGCGAGATGTCGCTTCGAAAACAACAAGATCTAATATGACTATTCTTTATAATATTCTCTAATTCTGCCTAATAAGATTTATATTTAATGTAAATTATGAGTTTTATTGATCTAGTTCAATTTGAAAAAGTTATTTGAAATTAAGGTGGGTGAAGCCACGCCTCAAAAGGCTACGTGGTTGTTTGTTGTTGCTCGAAAACCGATGTGAAGATAGCATACCAAGTAATCCCGCTCGATTTTAACTTGATAATATTTGTTTGTTTAAACAAGAAAATAGTACAAATCAAACTGTTATTATCTAAAAATCGTATTTCAAGTAAATTTAAGTTATAATATATATTTTAAAATCGCGTAAATTGCACATTTTAAGCAGGTAATTTGTGAGTGGGGTCAAAATGTAACTAGCTACCGTCACATTTATGTACGTTTCGTGACGTAATGAAATATCTCACATTCTTGTGAACGGCGGCTGCCTCTACCAGTTTTGTAGTACTATTTTGATGAATGTAGACTTAAATTTACATTTAGTCGAGTTCGTTCGCTCCGTGAAGGTTGCGGGATTGTTTTTCGTGGACGTGCTACGTGCCGTGAGTCAGGCATATCATGCGTACGTTCTCTAAATGTGCGTGAATGTCGCAATCGTCTGGGTTGTATTTGCGGGAATCCAAGTGGGTCTGAAGGAAGGCAAAACATTGGAGGCAGTGTGCATTGAAAATCAATAGTGTGTGGCGTTCACGTGTTTTCTCATGCTTTACAAAATCGCAGCGGTTTAAATGCTCGCTTGTTGACAAACTCCGCAGAGTGCTGGTTCAGGTTGTGGAAACTTTGCGTGCTAGCCAGCTTGATGAAACTGACCGAAATGAAGCTCAGCAGCCAAGACAGGCGGGATTTGGACAAATTCACCAAGTTCCTAGCGTTCAAGACCGCGCAAGTGATCGTACAATCGCGGCTGGGTGAGAAGAAGTCGACGAGATGCAATATCCAACCAGCAAGCACAGATTGGGTGAGTAGCTTTTACTTCAATACACTACAAAGGTTCTAAAGCAGGTGTGTTCCTCTTTGCAGTTCAACCTGGCCATTGAAGATCTACCTGAAGTGCTTGCCGAGACGAAGAAGGCCCTCAATGGCGAGGTCGTCACGAATTGCTTACCGCTATGCGTCGAGATCTCCCTGAAGACTGTTGAGGGTGATCAAATGGTCTTGGAGACCTGGTGCCTTGATATCCTGCCGGAGCAATGCGATCCTTCGGTGCGCGTCACGCACACCGTCTACAATCGCATGGGCATCCTGCTCAAGTCCCTCGTGAGCGTCACGCGAGTCACGCCCGCGTACAAGTTGTCGCGAAGACAGGGCTCCGATTCCTATGTCATCTGCTATCGCATCTACATGGATGAACCGCAGACGCACAATCTGGGAGACGGCTTCAAGCAAGTCCGAGTCGGCCAGATCTGCACGCCCATCGGCACGATTCAATTGACCGTCTCGTACAGGACGAAGATGACAATCACGCCCACGCAGACTGGCAAGGAAGACTCGATGCTCCTCAAGAGCGACCACTTCAACACGAACCTGAGCCCCCGGAATATGAGGTACAATCAGAAGTAAGTTGCTTGAAGCACTCACAATGCATTCATTCCATCCACGTTGCGTGATAAGGAAGAACCAGTTGCTCGAGTGTCGATACGAATCCCATTGTGTTGGCTCGCTTATCATTTCAGTTGCACAATGAATTATCAGCTCACAAATGGACGTTCTCTCAGATCAATATTTCAGTTGCTTTGTACTATTTGGCTGTCGGTTTCAAAATTGAATTGGTGCAATTGGCTAGCTTCCCTGAGAAGTTCCCACATTCGTTAGACGCTAATTATTCAATTACGTGAATGTAAATAGATTTGGTTAGCGAACGCTGTCTCACTAATTGTACTTTTCTTGCAACTCAAGTGGAGGACTCGAATGTCTAAGGTATTTCGATTATCTTTCCTGTTTCTAAATGCACATGCTTTTAATCTTCATTTTTAGAGTGCTGTAGAAAGGTGATGAATAATTAGAGTTGGTTGCTTGTTCTTGTGGGTCACCACAGAATAGTGAATATGCCATAATTCCACGAGATCAATAACCCTTAGCATCCGATATATGCTTATGAAATGGATGTATCTATTCAGGCGTGAAGACCTTATTAGAAATACTGAAATGCATATTATTTATTAGGCTACTAGAAGATTGAACACTTGGCGATGCTGAAACCTTGTGCCTTCTCACAGTAGTTGAATTACCTGTGAAAATGCAAATATTTGGTACGATTTTATGCTTGGAAGTTTCGAGTTTTTGTGTAATCTTGGTAAATCTACCATGCAATATATCAAGCTCTGGGAACAGCACCATAAATAAGATTCAACCATGAAATGAAATGAACGACATTGAAAAAAGTAAAAGTAAATTTCTCAGGAAATATGCACATCGAAGATGAAAATACTTTCATGTGCAAGCAGATCTTTTTCGGCGAAGGTGAGAGTCCAGACGCCGTTCATTGGAAAGTTGTCGACGCTCTCGCTGCATAAAAATGGCTAATTAATTAAATATCTCCGCTGCATGATTAGTGCACGCACCGAGTTATATTACGAGGAACGTATTGCACGGGGAAAGTAAAAGTCAACAGTAAAATTTCCTCGCATTTGATGGCGTTCGTGAAATACTATCTCCTGCAATGTACGCGAATATCACTAGGTAGGAGGCGTTCAACGAGGACGTCATTGCGACGCATAATAAGTATGCATTGCAGGGACAGCACCGACGAACAGGTCCCCAGCACGATTGCACGCCTAGAAATATTTTCGTCTGGCGCCGCAATAATTTCGCATTGCATCCACGTCGCGTGGTCATCATGCCATGCCACGCCGGCCGATGCCGGTTTTTTTGCGGCTTCCATCGCCAAACTGGTTGCTAGTCAGCGATCTATATTTATTTGCGCGGATATTTCGCATGGGACGGGCAAATTCGACGCGTATTTTTATCCATTTGATACGCGTCCAAATGGGCAGACACCGCGCAACAATGACGAAAATGCAGAGACGGGAAATCGGATTAGGTTGCTCGTTTGGCAAAAATGGTAGAGTCGAGTGGCACCATGTTGAACGCGTGGAATGCTATAAATAGACGTATTTAGCATAAAATTGCGTGCGCTTTACATTCGATCCGTGTGTAGGTAGCCCGCATGCTCATAACATTATTTTCTTGCCTACAAAGTAGTTTTATGAATGTTCTTCGATTGGCAATCGATACATAATATTTCATTTCATGGCGGTTTTATTGTCGCGCTGCGTTTCATGACTGGGTATCATTATTCAGCCTATTGCATGTTTATGCATGGAAAAGATATTACCAAATAAGAGCATGGAGCGTTCATCATGGGTGTATCCTTGCAATTGGATTGATGTCTGTGGGGCCCACGTTACATCCTGCGCACTTCAATTTCTTAATGACGCCCATTTATTTAAACTCGTTTAGACTTTCTTTCGTACCACAACGTTTCTAACAAGCAGCACATTGAATGTAAAAGTACAACAAATGTTACCAATTTCTATTATCCAAGCCAAGAAAGAGTTAGAGAATTGAATTTTTACAAAGAGATTCAAAAAAAAGATGTTATATAAAAATCTCCAACTTTATTGCGCTTTTTAAACTGTGAAAGATTTTAGGCATGTGGGACCTTGAATATCATTGGTTCTAACTTTCTAATTGCCATTTTAATGGATTTTTTTAGTACATGTCTATTTATAGACTCAAACTGTGGCACATACCGCTAATTCACATTCCGAAATTGCATAAGTTCGCGTTTTTTATGATTCATAGCAAATATGCTCTATAATTTAAATGCCAACGTTACGTTTTCACCCATTTTAAATTGAACGGACTTTCATTCGAATTGCAACGAAAGCAGATAAAATTCTAATTGTATTCCATTGAGTGCTAATTATTGTCTTCGTTTCAGTGAAGAGAATATGGAACCTCTATCAAACACGATCAAAGTTGGCGCCTTTGCTGAAAATGCACCCACCATACAGTTCGCAATGCCGGATCTAATCATACCGGAAATCTCCTACAAGAAGCTGTTTGCCGGCTTGAAGTTGGATTCAGAGCAAGAGGAGCAGAAGGAGTCGGACGGCGTCAGCGAGGCGCATGCAAAGGAGGAGCTGAAACAGGACATCAACGATTCAACATCGACGATCAAGCCCGATGAGGATAATAATGGGAACTCCACGGACGGATCCTTGGGCGACTCACCACCGCATTTTGTGCGGAATCGCTTCACTTTGATGGCGACGTTTAAGGACGACTTCATTATGGTAGACTTGGTAAATTATACGTGCTGAATGCCGCTTGTTTCGACTAAAACTTCATAATTTCATGTACGTCCATTGGCGTGGACTAATTGCATGCGCCAGTCGGTCGTTCGGATGAGGGATTTTGGGTGAAGGATTCACTCGTCGGTTTTTATATCATCTTTACTCATATTCTTGGTTGCTGCCTACGTGTGCCAACTCGGTTGTAACTTTATAATGCGGCATCATTAGTGCCAATTCATTGTTTACGACAGTCGAACACGAATTGCATTAATCTAAATTTACAGTCGGTCATTGTGGATCACGCTTTTCGCTTTGATTTTGTATTCTACCATTGTATCCTATGTACACGCTTTTTGCTATAACTATTTGTTGTTTATCTTTATTTTCTTGCTTTTTCAATGCAACTAATGAAATGTTTTGGGGCGAATGCTGATAAACGGAAAATATTATTGTTCCAATCATACCGAAAATTAGTGCATGTGATAAGAACGTGCTGTTGTTGTGGAAAACATCATAATAGTACGTTAATTCCAAAAAAAGTGACGACATCTAACCCCGCACAAGGTCAAAGCGCGGTCGTTTTTATGGAAGTTTATTATTAGATAGATTTGTTGCTCGTATACGCATCACAGGAGATCGTTGATTGCTCCACGGACGGAGAACACAGCCAAGAAACTTTTGTAATTTGCATGCTCGGTTGTAAAACGTAGACCTGGACGACGGATCCGTTCATAATTAAACTGTTAAAAAATTAAGCGCACTCGAATGAAATGAGCGCTTTGCTTCACGTGTTCCGTAATAACGAACATACCCCATTATTAATTTACGCTTAGCATGTGCATTAGTTTTAATTGCTGCAATTACACGATGTTTCCCAACAATTTTTGGTGCATCAGCTTCGTTCACAGTCCGTCATTAATATTAATGTTGCGCTGTTTCTCTCATTGCAGAAGACGCCGTTCGCCAGCAACGATTTCAGCGGCGAATTGGGGGAAATCTGTCGCGAATGGTATGAAGCACCCCAGCTGAAAACCTTCAGCGATGTGCTACCGCTGGCGGAGCAGATCCCCGAATTCTCTAAAACTTTGGAGGACTACGAGGTCGACATGAAGAAGTACGACGATGTGATACAGGAATTGTGCACCTCCGATCAGTCGCCTAACAATAACTAGCGTGGGTAAACTAGGCTAATTTATTTATTTATTTCTCCGTTGCGTTTTATTGAATTTGTTATATTAACAAAGATTTCGCTGACGCGCAAGAAAACACAGTGTGAACGCGACGCAAGTTTGTGCGATTGCGTGCGAAATTTGCGAGCAGTCACATTCTACAGCATTACGTTTTGTATTTTGATTTCGCAATTTACGCGATTGTGTCTGTACACGGTTCTTTTTTGTATTTGTTGTCGGGGGCATTCCATTCCGCATTGTGAGCATAACGATTACCGTTACACGATCATGTTTTTCCTTATTGATTAATTAAATACGGCATAAATTATATTTTTGAATCAGATTTGCGACAGAGATTGTTTGTAAATAGGTAGACACCTAAATTCAGATATAACGACGACAATTGTGTCTCAAATGTTAAATTTGTTTGCCAAATTATTGTTGACCGATGTGAAGAATTCGAATGCAGAAATTTATTAAGTGCTGTTGTTATTAATGCGAAATTTAATGAAAAAAAACTAATGATGTACAAGGCAAATACAAATATGCAACTCTAAATCGATAAACATGATGCGCTCGAGGCAGAAAAAGATCGGAAACAGGAAGAAAAACAAGACGCATTGCTATGAACTACTTGGAAGTGTTTATCCGAAATATTTTTATTCAGGTTTGTGTATGTTCTCATTGATAAAATGGCATATTGTTGAATGTGGATTGTAAGACAACAATAAATGAAACAAACGCAAACTGTACCAAAGACTGATAAGGGATAATGTAGGATTAATGGATTGTAAATACTTTACATATACAACCAATATACAAAACTACAGATTCTCCTACTGAAAGCAAACTAAGCTTAACGAATAAGAGATGTACATTAATCGCATTCGTACAATGTAAAATTAATACAAGGACGAATATACATACTTGCAAAGCTTATAACTAATAATAACGACAGTTGTTCACTGTGAGTTCATTACGAAGTGGATTTTCACGACTTTTCTAATACATATTCGCAAGAATTCCAGAGATAATACATACTTATATTCTAAGCAAACGCATATAAATAATACAGACGCATTTTGTGTTTCATCATTACATTTATATCTTAAATGCTTATTCACAGGTGCTTACTTATCAATTAACCAATGCCGTAAACGAGTATATGTTAAATTGCAATTCCAGTTTGCAAATTGTTTTGCCAACATGATTTTGCACTCTGTCGTGTAAATAAATAAGTCTATGGGTCGCCGAAATATTTCGGAGAGTCGCAGAATTGCCGCATTAACAGATATTCGCCATAATCGAATAATTCTTATAACGAACTTAACACGAAGCAAATCTGTGCAAAAAAGCAATGCGAATTGTTTGAAGTTTGTCAAGCGATCTCGCCAATCTCGATTTGTTTATTTCTCCACACACACATATGCAGTGATTGTGCAATTTGCACAGATTACTTGGCGCTCGCAATATTCAACGTCATCATGCATTAAGCGTAGGGAAGTAAGGAGCACTGCAAATTGCATTAATGTACGCTGTGATCGAGAAACGCACCGAGTGCGAGATAGAAGGCCTTGACTTTAAAATAAGCAGCACTCGATTGTGAGTGAACATTGCCCGAAGTAGACAACATACTCGCAATTTACACACTGTGTAGAGTAACGTATAGAAAATGCAGTTAGAACTATTAACGTTTTAATTAATACGGAAAGCATCGAGCAGCGCATTCCAAAACTGATAAGTGTTATTAAAACGCGGCGCTATGAGTACATCAGCATCGTTAAGATGTTTGAAAACTAATGTGAAAAATACTACTCAGAATTGATGACTAACATACTATCAGAATGTATGAGTTCCTTATTATTCACATGAACAATCGAGAGTCCAATGTGATCCACAATGGGCTAAATAGCATTGAGGCTGATTATGTTTACAATCTGGTAGCGCATTGTTTGAATTGCAGCAATGATGCAGTCATTGCTGCTATCTACAGAAATGCTTTGTGATTGTGAGCTTGTTTTATAAACAAGCGTGCGGAGAATGTAATGATTTGTTGATTATCTTCTGCTCGCGCCTTAATAGCCTCTCGTTTGCATGACATCATTTGTTGTCATAGTCTAATTTTTTTAACAGTTGATAATTACTACAAATCATAGTATAAGTTAACTGCTACCACAAAGAACTTTCTGTGGAATTACTCAACCAAATCTTTTCCAATGCGTTCGCCTGATTAAGTTTTGTCGTTGGTTTTGCACCTATTTGTCGGAATTTCACATTTTCTAATGTAAGCATACTGATTATGCAACAATAAGTTACTTCTACTAAACGAAACAAATTGCGCTGCAATGCAATAGACGTATAAATAGTTGCAATCACTTATACAATCAATTAATCAGCTAATCGCGTAAATATAAGTTTTTCTACATGCATAGAACATAACTGCGCCAACTGCGATACATGGGAACATTGAAATTGCATGATGCAAATGAACTGCATGAATTTATTGGAATATTTGCACAAACATCTTATACTCCTATCAGTTTTGGTGCATTATCATTTTTTATTAATGAACGTATTTCTTTTATCGAAAACATAATTGCATAATTAAATGCAGTACAGATATTTTAATTGGCAAATGAAATATCGTTTTGCTCAAATTATCATCGGCTCGCTGATTTGTAAGAAGGTACAGTTTTATACTTGACAACAGTTATAGCTGAATCTTTAAAATAGTTATCATTTTATAAACAAATTCGTATCATAGCCCCAGAACGATGTCAAGTCATTTCATTGAACTATATCATTATCTTTTTTTTTTTGATTGGGAGAATAAAGGGATAATAAGCAAGGATAATTATTTCATATTTAAGTTTTAAGAAATTGATAAGCATTTGTGATTTTGGGCGATAAATTTTTAAGGCAAATTCAATGATATAGTTAATAAGACATCAACAAATGAAATAATTATGTATTGATTATATACACAGCATTATTTCGATTATTTTTATGAATTCATTATATATTATTAAATATTTACACATTTACTTCATATTACATTAATTTACATTATCATATTGTATCATTTATTATAACGAATAAAACTTATTCAGCAGAATTTCTTACTCTTTGAAGCATTTAATTGTATACCTATAATTAATAATTTGGATACTTATAAAATAGATTATGTTAACTAATCATTACTATACATTTATGATTAATAATTAAGAGAAAAAACTCATTGAAGTTCAAGTCGAGGGCGTTGAAAATCCTTGATACGTGGGTTTAATTATAACTTTAGATTGCAATCCATTCAATTGCATCTCAATGTTTGCCTTGTTGATATTTTTTTCATCTCTTGATTGTCTTTTCACAATTATCCCATTGATATATACTTATTTACATCATCAGCTTGTTTGTCTTGTAAGTACATATTTTTGTTTTTACATTTTATCTTTTATAGATTCCAAAGTGGGTACAGTTCAATATTATATTTAGAATCTATTTATACATTTTTTAAATATTTACAATGCTATGTACAGTTTACGTATTTTTCTGAGAAAAGTTTTGAAAACAATTGTAGCAATCCTTTCCCAAAATTTACATTACAATAATTTGTTGTTTTTTTTTCAGCAAAAATTCTCTATTGAAATTCACTTATTATTAGCTGCTCTCATGGCATTTACTTTCTTTTTCAGATTCCGATCTGGAATATGTTTCGAACCGGATTAATGAATCGACTTTTTTAGGTTTTACTGGAGTTTGCTCAAGGTTTTCTTCAAGTGTACAAGCAGGAAAGTCGACGAACGACGTGGCAACACGCCTCAATATTTGCAAAGCCTTGCAAGGACGTGTGCATATTTATGTAAAAAAGCGCAGCAATAAAACACGGAAATGTCGACTGTGTACTTCCATTCGACACGAATCATTTACTTTTTCTGTGTCAATGTCAATCGCGCGCAATTTCGTGCGTTACACGCGCGGAATTTTAGCGTTTTTATTTTTATTTAGCAATCTGAGAGCGAGATTCATTGTATCGTACAGTGTAATTACAAGCCCACGAATTGTTGATAATAAATAAACTTTCGCTTTTGAATTATATTTATACATTTCATATGCTACTTATGCTTATAGTTATTACCATTCGATTGATATCGTTTATATATTGAAATTTATTTGCTTACTACACGTGTACGTTCGCTTTTTGCTAACAATTAAGTAGCTAGTTGGATTTTTAAGATATAGTTTTTGGTTCACGTTATCAAAATATCAAAGATATTTACATATTTTTACAGTATAATGTTACATCTTCGCTAAAAGTATTAGATATGCGCTTACAAGTGTTTTGTACACTATTTTTGGACACAAATTCATAGCTGTTTAAATATTTCATCAAACTTTATTAGTTGACTACTCAACTTTGGGGAAAACAACAATGTGAAACAAGTTAAACAAGTCGAATTTGAGATGGAGGAGCACTTTTTCCGAAGTTTCTTGGACCTTTCTGAGTTTGAATAATTATTTCTCCATGACATTTGAATTTAATATTAGCGAAACGTGATGTTTGTTTGTCAATGTGCTAAGTCAACAATTTAATGACTATTTACGCTCGAGACAATGCAGCAAACCGCAATTAAATAATTTTATGATCATCCTGGGAAGTTTACAAGATTTTGCTTTCTATTTGAATCATCTTAGTTGGAGTTGAGTGACGGCATGCGACATTGAATCGGATTAGAATTATGCATGACAAAATGAGCAAGATCGTTCGGGAAAAAACCGGCTCAATTTAATGGGAATATGCTAAAAATGTTGTTATAGGTCAAAATATCAGCATGGTACACACTTCCAGTGTCACTTTTATGGCTTCGTGTCGTGTGACTTGTGGTTTTCAGAGTGCAACAAGCTGCACACAAAATCCGTCACGACTTTTATATCCCCAGACTTCCGTTTTTATTCATGTGCATATCTAATACGCGTTTTGCATACCTAAAGAGATAGCGCAGACAAATTTTCATTTAAATTCCCTTTGATTATCATGTAAAAATATGCCATCCATTAGATAGTGATTTCCAGCAGATATTAATGGAGTCGCTTGAATTTTGCATGCGGTCATATTTGCGGGTGCACTTTTCGCAAAAGTTGGCCACGCTACGATTTATAAGACTTGCTATTTATTACTTGACAATAGCCGCGTCATAAAATGCAAAATAAATACTTGCGTCGACGTCGTCGTCGTCGGGGTAGCGCAATTTTATCATAAATTAATATTGATTGTTTTGGGTCTGTCTGATATTATTTTGCAAATAGCTAAAGTTCACGCAACAACTGATTACGGCTTCCACGACGGTATCAAGAAAAGAGAATGCCTGCGAATGGAGTTGCCACTCCATCGTACGGTGAATAATTATATTCGCAATCAAAGTGAAAAGCACTCATAACTTTTAATAATGTTTCGCAACATGAACGTACGCTCGCTTGCCGTTATTTTCAAGCTTTATTCAATTTGAATTTGTTCCTCATATTTCCTTCTATCGACTCTCAACTGCGGAAATTGCTTCGGATCTGGGTTATTTCCTAGCAATTACTTAACGTCTCCAAATTGACAAACTGACCCAAATAATGAATGAAAATATCACTCATTGTTTTTACCAAGCGAACAATTTCAATTAACAATGATGACCGGCTCTATTAACATGTAATTGTGTTGTTGTTTGCGATCGTTCGGTGCAAAAAGTTGGCAGCGCTTTTTTATCAATTCGCGAATTTGATTGGCACGTCATCGGCAATCGTCACGTTTGTTGAAAAACAACTTGATCTACGTCAATGTTTTCGCATAACGTGGCGCTTGTCTTTTTATGCATCGGTTCCAATGTGCATGCATGACAGCACCGAGAAACTAATTGTAAAAGCCTTACATAATTATTTTTTGGCGCCACTAATTGGGTTTTGTCTGGGCAATAATAGAGCGATCACTCATCGAGGAATGACTGCAAAACATGATGCAAAATACTAATTTGTAATGCTTGAAGACCAAGTTTCAAACTAATTATTCAGTTAAGGTGAATAACACTCCGGATTGAGACAAAGAAACGTCTGGAACATTTACAATTAAAAACTAACATCGATTGTTGCTAGACTACAATAACAAATTATAAATGATAAAAGTAAGTAAACATTGAATGCAGAATGTCACGGTGAATCAATTCTTTTGAGGCAATCCATGAATAATAATTTCAATAAATATCCAAATGATGCAAATCAAATAAGAACTTTGTTCCTTGATTAAAACAACTATCAAAATTATTTAGTTAAATGACCTGCCTATAAAAACTAATTGGATTACATAGCTGGGAAATTGTTTACAGCAAAAATTAAATTAGAGTGCTACCTCGTCATGCAGTCACGATAATATTTTATCAACATTGGACAATCAATATCAGATGATTGCGCGCTCGCATTTAATTAGATAATATTAATCAAATATCTTCAACTTCGTAATGTGTTTACGTATGTCATATTTATGCGCAATGCAATCACCCTTTATCTAATCAAACGAATAATTCAACTGGCACCAGGTCACATTGTTGTTATGCAAAATTATTTAATTGCAGCTCGTCTTACACCGATAATAAATAAATTTATGCAAGTATCAATTGATCGATAAAATCTCAAGCAATTAAAAAAAATCCCGGGAAAATGCGAGTCATCTCAAATCGACTATACCTATTGATTGCTTCACCTATAATATAATCACCTATTGTTCCTATCATTATCAATACAATTGAAAATATTCATTTATCTAGAGTGGCATGAATCGAATAGAATTTATCTACAGATAGAATTACATCTCAATTTGTCCGCAGCGATACTCACTTCAATGGTTATCTATTAAGTGTTATCAGTTGGAAAATGGAAGCACGTTACGTTTGTATAAACAATGGGTCGATACATACAAGATTATTTACACACGGCGTGATGATCAATTCCGGTAGGAAAATTGTTCGTATTGAGCGCACCGGTTCGAATTTGAGCAGTCGAATCGAACGGGGCCGGAAGCAAACCCAGGAAAAACGAAGGGAAAAAGGCGCTGAAAGAGATTAGAAGAATGCGCTTCAGTCGGATGGTATATAGTCGTTGTTGGTGTGCTTCAAGAAGAGGAAAATCTGCTTGAATGTCGGCCGAGCCGCTTCGTCCCGCTTCCAGCACTGGCACAACAAGTCGTAAATCTCTGGCGGGCAGATTAATGGCTTTTCCAGCAGCACCTATAAAAGATAATTCCACCTATTAATCGATGTCCTCGTTATTACACGTTATTTCCTCCATGGCGCCCGATGATGGCCGACAACAAATAAGTACTCGGCTGCACTTATTGCAAAACCGAATGAAAATTTAATGCTCCAAAACACAATAAGGACTTAAGACCCTTTACTGGTCCCAATGGTGTTTTGAACTTAATATTTGCCCCCTGAATGTAAATATTTTCATTGGGCATGCGATTAATTATTGCGGTTGCGATTAGATTAGATTTGAATTGATTCGTTTCTAATCGTGCTTGTAATGCTGGATTGTTTATTATTCATTTATCTCGCGAGGAAAACATCGAGTTACGGAAAATTTTACATGTAAACCCATAATGTTTGTTTATACAGGATGGGTCACCTTGAAAATTCAATTGAGAAAATGTTGAAGCTGTCTCAAAATTTAAATCAAACTTTTGGCTCAAAAATTTCACAATTCATAACTTGAAAGCTTCTTCTTAGATTTCTTTTAAAGAACTATAAACATGGTTCTTAGGTACATCCTGTATAAAATTGTTTAAAATCATAAATTATAGTTACATAACTCCATTTGGTATATGAATTACTTAAATTTTGTTTACGCACCACTAGAATAATAAGCCAACCTTCATAACGTTTGCTGATAAGAAAAGCGTACTATTATTGATAAGCGTTGAGTTTTCCACTCTTCGCTTTGAAAGCGCCGAAGGAAAAGGCGTTTTTCTTCGACTTTAATTTGAATAATTCACATGCATGTGCATTAAGCTGGTGCATTCGAGTTGCGCACGTTGCTGGCACGAAAAGTTGGCAAGTTAAATCTGTATCGAACCGGCCGAAGAAAAGCTAATGCGAGCGCATGGATAATTTATCGCGTCGATTTGTATGTAGACTGCGGAGCTGCGAATGGGAAATTGTTTGAAATTTTAATGTCGCCCCCGAACGGTGAATAATTAAGCAATCGTATGCAACTTACTTCCGGTTCGCCGCCGTAGTACATGTGCTCGGCGTTCTGGATCACCTTCTCGTTGCTCAAGCATTGATAGGGTTTCTCGTTGACGAGCCCCAGGATCTCCCACATTGTGACGGCGAAGGACCATACGCTGCTCGCACATGTGTACCGATCCTGAAAGCAAAAGAACAAGAATGTGGGTTTTAGAAGTAATTAAAAATGTGGTGTTCATAGTATTATGTGGAAAATTTATATTCCAATGTTCATTTTGTGCCCCAATTTGTTATCTATGCAAAAGTTATGCGTTACAAGGTCTGGGAAATCATAAAATTGATGAATTTGATAACATAAACCTTCATTGAAACCAGAATCTACTCTTTGCAGCATCATAATTCAAATACAACTCTCTTCGAATGAGTTTTAATGCTTCTTGGTTAAAATTTATGACTTATTAAACGTAAATCGTAAGCTTTAATAAAATTAGACTACTTTAATTATAGTAAATCTAGTTTTAATTTGTTTGTAAACAAAACTTTTAAAAGTTTGGTACCGACTTTTGCAGATAGAGGTCACTACGTGTTCTAAAATTGCGAATTTTTGCAATTTATTAAATTTTCAAGTCAACAACTATTCTCATTCAATTGAACACTTGCAAAAGCAATATTTGTTATCACACTTGCTTGATTTTGAATGTTTGTTGATCCATTTGCATTTTTGGTATGAAATAACAAATTGTCTTTGGAATCAATGCAAATTTTGAAATTAATAAACTTTCTTATAAATTATTGAGCCTTAAATTAGTTGTCCAATAAAAAGTTCTCATAGTCAAGGTTTGCGAAATCATAAAATTGATGAATTTGGTAACATGAACTAAAATGACATTCTTCAAAGCAGAATATGTTTTTTGCAGTCCACAAATTTCATGATCATCTTAATTACAATTTATGACTTGTCGCAGTTAAATCAAAAGCTATTAATAAAATCAGGCCATTAAAAACATTGCACAACCTTCATGATAGTTGCACTTGAAAGTAGGTTGAATAGAACCATAATTATATTTGAAACTATTTATAGCATCTGTTTACAACAAATATTTTTCCTATTTTATGGGAAGCGTCGTAGTTCAATGGCAACTCGTTCCAACTTTTTCGTAAGTAATTAGGTAATTTGAAAGAAATATGATAAGCATACAATTAATTTTCTATTATTAGCGTCCGAAAACAAGTGCGATTCTTTATCAGTACGAGAGATATGATATTATAAGTGCCAAATTACAAATGTTGGCGCCAACTTTTCGGCAACCGAGCACTTATTCTGTTTACTACAATTCTATTTAATAGTGCAATAACCAGATTATGTGTTTAGTCCACAATCAGTTGAATAGTCAATTACAATGGGGAAGATGCTATTCACCTTTTGTTTATCAAAAGCCTACGTAATCCAATTGGCATTCAGTATTATGCTGGAAAACTTCCAATAGATAATGAGTTATAATAACTGATTTTTATTATGGCACTTAATTATTTCATAATTACATTTAATTATCTCAAGTTTACATATCTCTTTCATTACAGTCTTATGTTAATTGCTGTTTGAATACTTCAAACGTGTGTTGACTGGTAAATGAGGCTTAAAAAGTTTGTTGCTTTAATTATAATTCTAGTTGAAATTGTTTGTAAACAAAACTTTTACGAATATAGTACGAATGTTTACCGAGAGAGGTCACTACGGGTTCTAAAAGTTGCGAATTTTGGCGATTTATTAAATATTCGTCTCTACGATTACTCTGGTTCAAGTGAACACTTTCAAACGCAGTATTTGTTATCAGGCTTGCATTTGCGTGATTTTGCAGGATTTGATTAGCACATTCGAAATGAACAATTCGCCTTTGGAATCAATGCAAATTTTAGAAATAATAAACTTTCCTATGAATCTAAAATAATTCCAGCGTATTGTACTAGTATCGAAATTATAAATAATTGACAGTTATGCTGGTTTTTACAATACACGTGCCAACGAAATTTTGCATTCACACAATATAATTATCGAATAAAACAAAAAATGCACGAAACGTGTAGTTGCACTTTTAATATTCATTAAGTTTTAATGACAACGTTTGATATTCAGCACGAAGTCCGCAAAATATATGATACAGCAAAAATCGCCATTGGAAAATTAGCCGAATTTATACATAAATCAATTGATTGAAACGGATAAAAGGCAGCAGATTAATAATTCATAAGAAAATACATTTTAATCGCTTCCATTTCCATCCAGGTTGCTGCAACATTTAGGGCCTTGTTGATCTATGCCCCAAGCTTTTGGTTTGGGGCCGCAAAAAGGTTTCTGACTTGGAATTCACCCCTCGGTTCGCCTAGCCATAAGTGGACAACATCGAAGGCGCACCATCGTCGATTCAATAATAATGAAGATAAAAGGTTAATAGAAACGGCACGCAAGGGGTTTGAAACGCCCAAAAAGCAGGCGAACGAAGCCGAAGAAAAAGAAGTCAAGTCGTAGAAACATCAATGATGTGGAGATGGGAAGAATCCATTAGAACAGGAACCCCAGATCTCAAATTTTCCCTTTTTATGGCTTTTCTGAGTTGTAGTGAGTAGTCATATTTTTTCTTAGAGGGTTCACTCTTAGCAAATATTAGAGAATTTCTTTTACTTTCTAAGGAGTTTTTCAAGGGTGCTATGAATACTAATGGTCTGAGGATAATGTCACATTTCATTTGGAATTGCAGCAGGTTGTTAGGAAATTTCATATTTGATGAAATGGGACGAAATTGAAATTTGCGCACATGAAATGGAAGCAGACAAAAATAAAGAACCGGAGGGAGGATTGCAATGAAGCGCCTTAAGACATTGAATATAAGTAAATGTCTCCCTTGTGAACCGTACGGTGTGTTTAACGCGCGGATGCGTTAAAACCCCAGCTAAATATCTTATTAGTATTAGTTTTTCACTTCCTTCCTCGGTACTGCATTTCCACAATGAAAAAGCACCCCTAAAATTCCTCTAAACTTTCCACGGTAAAAATTTCATTTCTAATTTGAATTGTAATTCCTTGTATTTGAATCAAGTCGTTCTCTTCTCTGCAATTGTTTGTCTTGTAAAGTCAACCATCGAGGGTCCCCATCGGTGAAAATTAGTTTAGTTATTTTATTAAAATGCCTGCGGCCATGGAGTCCTCCAAGGAACCAAACCCACATACAAAATTTTCTTATGTCCTCGCTCCGGTGCTTTGATTGCTTCCAATGAAGTCGTCCCCCAGGTTCGCACTGCATACATAAACTCATGCGACAATAAAGCAGCTTCGGGGGGACAAAAAAGGGGACTTATTGAAATTTGCATGCCCGAGGCTGGGGGCGGCAAAAATCATACACGGAACACAAATCTCCTCTAGTTGGGAGGGCAAAACCGGGACAAAACAGCCCCGAATGTATGTTCAGTACTGGTGAATGAGTGCACAGTGCACAAGTATGGTTAGTCTAGTTGTGTGGGGGCTGTGGTTAGATTTACTTCTGGATGGCTAAGCCCCCTCGGTGCTTGCTGCTGCTTTACTACATTGCCAACATAATAAATGTCAAATTAGTGGCGAATTTGTAAACGGGAGCATGAGGACAACCGGGCGGGGATCATCGTGGATGCTGTCGAGGGGAAGTCCTGGATTTAGAATTGTTTTGTGTTGGTTTTAACGGAGTTCGGAGTTCGTAATTCGGGCTATAAATCGACCAAAGGGGAGTTGCACTAAATATGCAAATCTATGGTCTTGCATTCGCACAGATTTCATATCGATACGATTTGCATCACTTTGAATAATGTCTCTAACTCCAAAGGATTCTTCCAGAAACATCTGCGGAAAATTGGTTGATTCATTGGTTTCATTGGTTTCATCATCATCGAAAATTGACTTTCAGAAATTCAATTTTCTCGTAGAATTAATAACATCACCAGTAAATAAATATTTCCTGTTTATTCCTCCCATTTCCGCCCGCCATCATCTAATACGAGCTCCATCTGTAAGAGGCTTAAAGTTAAAACTGAACCTTGGCTTCCGGACGTATAAAATATAAGAAATATCAGGCATCCAACACACGGATGTGCGGATTTAATTAAGACCGCACGTCTATATGGATCGTGGAAAACACGGACGTCATTGCAGGGTGGAAAATCGTTGGCGTTTTCATTTCCACGCCGCAGCGCGCGCCAAAATCGTGCAACTTTCTCACGTACATGAAGCAATGAAGTAAGCAGCTTACAGAATGAATCACACACTTTTCCGATATTATTTTTCGATATTTCGCGCACAGCCTGCGCACAGCGAAAATGAGGTCAGACCGGAATCAGCGGGTGGAAATAATCACACAGGTGACTGTGATGTTTTGATGTCTTTGCTCGGGAGGATTCACTTACCAAGAGGATGCTCTCCCAGGGCAGCCATCGTATGGGTGCTGGTGGTCGACCACCGATTTCCGCATAGTCCTTCCGGTATTGAGGTTTGCAGTTGGCAATGTCGGTGATTTTGACGATGTAGCCACGACCCACAAGGCAATTTCTGCAAATTAATTGAAGTACTATTAATCATATGGTGGTAACATAAGGATGGTTAAAGTTGATGTTGTTTTGGAGTTGATCTCAGAAGTTTTCAAGAAGTGTTGGAAGTGGGGACTACAAAGATTTAATTTTTGCTAATGTAACTCTTGGTTTGAGGTCTTTTCAGGGTCATTATTTATCGATGAAGGTCTCAATTTGAAGGACCAGATTTGGACCTGGTGGACAACTTTAGAAATCTTAGGTTCAGGGATTTCCTGAGAAGATGGAACAAACTTTGAATGTTGTCGTCTGTAAGAAAGAGTTTGATAGAGGATTGGTAAATGCAATTCCAGAGAAGATCTCAAATTTGGAGTAGCTCATAGGGAAATTAGGGATCTCAGGAACTTGAGGACCTTGTTATTGATCTTTAAGGTTGTTACTGATCTTCATTACTTTTTTGGACAAGGATCAAGATGTTGACCTCAAGATGGATAAGTTAACCAACGATGGATAGGGAATAAAAAAGGTAAAATTGTAAATGTGAACAAACCTTGCAGCAAGGTCTTTATGAACGACATGCTTCGATTCCAGATACTTCATCCCTGAAGCGATCTGCGTCGACATATAAATTAACGTTTCCACACTGAAATTAGAAAAAAAGCAATATATTAATAAAGCAAAATGAGGAAATTATCCAGGATACAAATAAAGCAAATACACTTATTTGAAGATACGAGCGAATAGAGTACCAGGGACGTTAATCTGCGACCGGAAACGTCGGCGAATAAATCAGCGTTAATCAGACTGACTGCTGCGAAAAGCGCCAAAAACGAACGGAAAGCTGACATAACGGAAGCGCGATAGGATCGTTCGAATGCTGCGCCCGTTTCGTATCGAAAGCGTAAAAATTACCCTCGCATTTGGATTGTCCCATTAACTTGCAGATAAATGCACCATGCAGTGATGTTAATAAATAAACACGACGATATGATCAGCGAAATTTATTATCCTCGCGAGCGGCGACGATGGAAAAATGCGAAAATGCGGCGCTCAAGTGAAAAATCCCGCCCCCGAAAAACCGACCCTAAGTCCTGTTTGTAGCAACACGGATAAAATTTCCTCAATAAACTGATAAGAATTTGTATGGGCGTATGATGTCCCGGGTTATATACGCCTCTCATGTTCTTCGAAGACATGGGGCGCGATAAGAAGGTCTACTTCAATGTGCGGATGACCTGGAGCGAGATGGTCGATGGTAGATGGTAGCTACCTTATGGGGGAGTCCTGGGAGGATCGCACGGTGCCGTTCCGGTTCGCCAAGAATTGGAGATATTGTGCAAGGTCCCCCATCTCGCCGTACTCGACGATCGTCCACGGCGGATGCTCGGCGGTGCAGACGCCCAGGACGCGGCAAATGTTCGCATCCGATAAGCCCGCCAGGAAGCGTACCTCGCGCAAGGACTCCATGGACCCGGTGGCCGCATCGTTCTTCGCATGCTCCCCGCTCGCCGTCCGCACGATCACCAGCCGCTGGGCGGTGTTGATGTCGTCCTCCAGCTCTTCCATCTCGTAGAGGCTGATCTGGAAAATACCATCGTGTCAAAAAATGTTATTATAAGTCGCCATCAAAGGCGGTGCAGTTGGGAACTTGAGAAGGCTTGAAAAGGCACCCCGAAGGAGCTTGCCAAGAAGGATTTTCTATTAACGTCGTCCATTATCCGACGGGGACAAGCCCTTTGTGGTTGCACATGGATGGGGCTTGTGGGTTGCGGAGGTGGGCGGTTGGTTAAATTACCTCGCCGCAATGACAAGCACCAAGCTTCTCCACAGACGTCATCGTGTAGCGTGATATCGTGGGTGGTTCGGTTTCACGACACGTGTACGCGTGCCCCATGCTGGGCGCGATGTTCCAACAAATGACTGGAGGCGGTATCTGCAATCACGAAACACAATCGCCGATGTAATTATCCGCAAATATTGTTGCAGGCGCTGCCAAGATATAACAATAACAGCGAGAGGTGTACGTGGACCGTCATCTGCTGATGCTGGAGTTGGGGGATGATGGTCCCATCACCAGCAGGCATCCATCAATATCAACTGACAACGGCAAAAAATCACTTTCGAATCACGGGGCTTGATTAATTTATGAAAAAACAATCCGGCGAATTGTACTCACGCGTTGCTTCTCCCGGGGCGCCGTGTGGTAGCGCTTCCGGTTCGGGGGGTCGGTGGCGACGCGCGGGAAGTAATTGCCCAAATTAATCATCTTCGACTTGGGGCTGATGGCTGGCGTGCTCTGCAGGCTGCGGTAGTGCATGGGCGACGATGTCACCGTCGTCGTGATGGGGTTCTGGTGCAACGAGGGGGAGGCAGGTAAAGGTGGAACCTCTGGTGGGTCCTCTTCCTCGTCGTCGTCCACCATGTCCGTCGGGTCGTCCGGCATGGTGCGGGATATCCTTAAAGTGGCGTAGTTCGGTGCGTAGTACGTGGAGTTCACAAGCGGGGATCTGAACTGCTCGTACCCCAATGGGTCCGTTTGAGGATCCTGAGGAATGGGTGTTGGGTGACCGTTGCTGGAGGTTGCTGCATTTCCATTTGACGTGGAGAACTTGGTGAAGAGACCCTGACATAATTTCGAAAACTATTTAAAGAAACTTTGGTGTCAGGCTTAAAGCTTCTAGGGGTTGATACGTTAGAAAGGAGGAGATGGTACCTTCATGTTGATGGTGACGCCGAACGGATTGCGCAGCAATGTGGGCGATCCCTGCAGTTTGTGTCGTCTGCTCACTATCAAAATAATCACGAACACGACGAGCAGCAACAATATTATGGCCGTTAGCACCCCTATTATTACCTCCACGTAGCTCTCGCCGTCCTTCCGAGCCGCAACTGCAACCGATGCACACAAGAAAACTATCAGAGGGCAGCATCATTACGAGGGCGAGGGTTGAGATATGCCCTGATGCCATTATGTTGCATCATGCGCGTGCTAACGTTTCTGTTTACTGGCCACTGCAATTTCGTAAGTAACGGAATGGATGCAACGCAATTACAACCACCAGAATACATGCTGGGGGAAGCGCGTACAAGTAGTAACATGTAACCCCTCTTTTAGTGAAACCAATTTCGTAGCACCTCTATTATCACTGCATGATATCAATTTAGACTAGACATTATGTTGATGCGATTTTTTCAAGGTAATCTGATGTGTGCAATTTATAAATAAAGTTTTGTTTGTATTGGCTCACAGTTGCAAGGATACAAAGGGGTTGACTTTACCAACATTGTCCAAAGGATAGAAGATTCTAAGAAGATGATACAACAAGGTGGAACAAATCTCATTGAATTCATATTATAATTCAATCAAACACCCCATTGAAAATTTGAAAATTTTGGAAGGTTTGTAGGATAGTAAATTATCCAATATCCTGAAAGGATAATATGAATGTTAGGGACGCCACCCTATTGAACTAAAATAGAAGCTATGAAATTGTAACAGAATCAGCTATATCCATCATGAAGGACTCTGTAAGGATAACAATTCCAATTAATTTCTTACATTGGAAAAAAACATGTTTGTTGATCTTCACAATGCAATTAAACGTCACATCACATAAAAAGAACGCTATCAAGTTTCCTCGTGATTGAAGCCTGAGCCAGCAAACAAAAACTTTCTGCGCTCAACTTATAATTAGACAATATGCAATTCGCAGCTGAATCAACAGCGCAATCTAAGTTATGAAAGGCGCCTTTGCTCTGGGAAAAGAAGATATGAAGATAAATGGGGGGAAAACTTACTTGTTTCGATTGTGTCATGGTTCGGATTTCCATTTGAATGTATAACGATCTCATTAACGTCCGAGTCGAGCGCCTCCTCTTCTGTCAGGTTGAAGGCGACTGGGACTGCAAAAGAAATACGAACTGGCATTAGCAATGCGCATCGAGATTGTGCATCTAGATGACAAATGGCAGCAACAAGACATCTTGTTGTCCGAGGGAACAATACAAGAATAATTGGATATATGACGAGCCAGGATAATATTTGTCGTTGGTCTGGTGTTTGATGATGTTATCTTGACGATTAATTCATCGTTGTAGGTGCAGTCATCCATGAAGTCAGCAACTTCTTTGTACAACTTGAAGTTTCAACTTGTGGTGCTGCCACCCCTCAAAGAACTTTCTGGGGTGGTTTTGTTGTGCAGAAGCAGAGGATTTCTGCATCGTTGGTGGTTCCGCTCCACGAAAGCATAGACGAGACTCTTAGCTCTTTAATTAATCTTTTAACAAATTAAATTGTCTATATGTGTATTAAATAGACAGAAATTCGTTGTGGGGTACGCCCAAAAAGAGGGCTGTAGTAACAAATATTATTAGGTTGCGTAATTGGGGGGTTCCCCGAAATGAGCCAGACCAGACTTTCAGGGACTTTCAAAGATTGGGGAAGGAACCTTCGGGAAGAAGTCCATTTAAGTAACTTATTTATCTTCGCCTTGTTTGCCGCGTCCTCCTCATTAGTGCCCCGAATTTCGGTCGTCGTTGAACGGGGACGCAACAGTTTTAAAACAACGAAGGAAGCAAAAACGCCCATTATTTGAAACTTGTAGCTTGAAATGAAAATTATGCGTTCGTGAGTGGATTTACGAGGTTGTAGAAGTCCCTATGTTTCTGGTCCTCGTTTTCTGCCGGGTCTCTATCTTGGCTAATCATTTATTAATGGCAGGAAATTAATTTTGCCCAGGCGTCAAATCCCATAAATATTAAATGTGGCCGGTCGACTTGTTTAATTCCATTTCGCCTCGTTTGGCACTTACCCGAATCAAAAGCGACCTCACTGAGCATTATCCAACGATCAGCGAAATACAGACGTAATTTGACGAAGCGGGCTAATCGTTCATGGAGTCGTATCGTGACGTTTCGGGCATTTTCCAGGACTCTGTCTGGCATGTATGAGTAGGAAAGAGTTTTTCCGTTGTAGTACTGCCCACCAATGCTGAACATAACCTTGGCTTTTGAGAAAACCTGAAAAGTAGAAACTTATTAGCTGAAGTCAAACCCTGTGGTCAAACCCTTAGTAGCAAAAATGGGACATCCCTTCAGGTTTCGGTCAAGGTACTGCTTCCGAATGTGGGGCACATATTCTTCAAGGGGAAATTTTATTTACAAGGGATGCAATTGAAAACTAGAGATGACAGAAAGCGGTGCAGTTTGTATATTGAAGTGCATTTTTGTAACTAGGCAACAGGGAACTGCAGGGAACTACAAAGCAGGATAATAGGGGACTGCAGGATATGGACCAAGGTTCCGAAACAGTACACTAGAGGTAAGATTTTTGTAGTCTTTGACAATTCATGTGCAAAATAACCTCCCAATATTGTTATTGTTTCCCCAACCTCTGAAGTATAACCTACTTGATCGAAAATTGCCGTGCTTTCAATCAAGTACGAATAATTCCTTCGGGGTCATTCAAGCAACAAGTCAATAATGAATCCAAGCTAAACTAGAACTGTTCATACCTGTACATTCTTGCTGAAAAAGTTATTCGTGAAGAGGTGCACAGCGCTGAAGTTGCGCACTTGATCGAACTCGAAGATCAGCTCGACGTAGCCCTCAGAGGTCGAATCGTTGCGCCATCCGACCCAGCCATTACCTGCAACCAAACGGATGGACCCCTGGTTGAAATCGTGCAGAGCCATGCGGAAAATTAGGCGCGCAGAGCACCATGAATAAACAAAGCAATAGAACTCGGATCGCGTTTCGTTTGTCTGCATCCCAAGCCTTTCGTAACTACACCCAGAACCGGGTTGGCCTTGGTCCCACCAAACTTTAACTTCGAGGGTTGCACGTCTTGTGTTTACACGCTGTAGGTGGGTGATACCTCGCTGGCAAAGTGAAGGTGAAGTGTATGTACACATTCAATGAATATGTAAACATTGGTTTCCGGGGCACGCGCCCGCCACCGAAGGAAGTTTGATGGCGGCGCGAGGTATCAATCAGAGCGCTTCTGTCCTCGATATGAAATTTGTAGGGCGACATTTCATGGGTTGTAAATCTTCGTGGGTCTAAATGCGTTTGGTTGTTTCCTTGAACTTTGCGAGTTCGTAATTTATTTAAGTCATTATTTCTGAGAAGGGAAAGACTTCCGGGAGCAGGGACTAATTCAATTCAGGGTTCCTTTGATATAGTCCAATGTTTGATTTGATCAATTAGGGATTTTTTTTTTGGGGTTGACCATGCAAATTTACCTTTTCCATAACCTATATCCAAACGGTAGTTGTCAGCTCCATATTCGCCGTCTACCAAACGACCCAGACCTCCTTGGAAGACCCCGTGGGATGGGCTGCCGTCATAGGAGCTGTCCCAGAGACCTTGGGAGAGTTCGCCACCAACAGGCATGCTGTAAGACATCACACCACCTGAAAATAACAAAGAAAAATTGTTTAATTTATTTTCAAATGCCAGATTTTCAAAATTCCTTCCGGAAATACTACTGGTATTGTCGTCAAGTTGCTCAGATTTAATGATAACAATTATTTAATCCTTTATGAATTATGACGGAACCGGAAGTCCAATCGAGATAATTCAGACCTTAATTTTTAGATAATTTAATATACTTTCGACTGGCGTTTAGGCATTTGGAAAATTCCATCTGGAAATGCTATTGGTATTGTCGTCAATTTGCTTTGATATAATGATCCCAATTACGTAATCCTTTATGATTTATTTCGGGACCGGAAGTCCAATCGGAATAATTCAGACCTTAATTGTCAGGTAATTTAATATACTTTCGAGTGGTGTTTAGTGATTTGCAAAATTCCATCTAGAAATGCTATTGGTATTGTCGTCAATAAGATCTAAAATGATTATATTTCATTATCCTTTTTTCTGGTTTTGATCATCAATTTTCGGTCAGCGGTTTCTTAGTAAGTAGAGGTACTATAAAAATGATTGAGGTACCATTTTATTGGAAATTTAATGTACTTTAAAACGACGTTTACAGATTTTCAAAATTCCTTCCGGAAATGCTATTGGTATTGTCGTCAACTTGATTAGATATAATAATCATAATTACTTAATCCTTTATGCTTTATTCCGGAACCGGAAGTCCAATCCGAATAATTCGAACCGTAATTTTTAGGCAATTTAATTTACTTTCGATTGGTGCTTAGGGATTTGCAAAATTCCATCTAGAAATGCTATTGGTATTGTCGTCAATATGATCTAAAATGATTATATTTCATTATCCTTTTTTCTGGTTTTGATCATCAATTTTCGGTCAGCGGTTTCTCAGTAAGTAGAGGTCCTATAAAAATGATTCAGACAGCATTTTATTGCAAATTTAATGTACTTTCAAATTTACAGATTTTCATAATTCCGTCCGGAAATATAGCTGGTCCTTCGGAAAAGAAGAAAGAAACGCTGGTTTACGGTACACACCGTAAAGGTGAGGTGGATTTAATCATGGATCAATTGCTACTGATGAAATTTCTTTGTTCTAGAACCAACCAAGGGAAAAGCTGACGTGGTACTTTCAATTCCCCATAGGTTTCTCAAGGTTTCAGTTTGTTATCTTGCAGTTATTTCTGCTGGGGTCTGCAAGCAGCTGAAGATCATAAATCTACAAATCCCAAACACGATATTCATATCCCAGCGTAATTTTCTTAAGATAAACGTAATGAGGCAACAAATCACCGCACTAAGAAATTGCCTAATTTCGATTTCTCCCCGTATCTTCTCCCGATGCCAACAAAGAACTCAAAATGTTGCCCTAGCCTATTCGTATTCCTAGAGCTGCTGGTACTTGAGCAGCAATAATACTCTCGTCCAATAATACTTCTTTTGCCAGCATTGCGCCTTCGGTGGCGGCAATCCCCGTCATTTCTTCGCACATAAAGCGCCACTGCCGTCGCTGGGGGCGGTTTCAATGACACCAGGCCGGCCGACGAGGAGCAGCGATGGTGGTTGAATGTAAATGATCCTTATAATACGGACGAGTGCCCGATATTAATCAGCGTCATGTGCACGCAGCGCAGACGCTTCATCCTTCTTCGTCCTCATCCAGGACGCGTGCAAGGATCACGTTTCTTCTCGGCTAAGTACTCGGTGATTATTAAATTTGCATTGGCGCGAATAAAACCCACGCTAAGTGATTTCCTCGTTTTAAAATTTACTTGCTCTCATTAAGGACTGAAGAAAATGCCTTCTTTGGTTTGAAGTTGTGTGACACAAATTTGACAAAGGAATCAATAATGAAGGTTCCTTGAAGCTGTTTATTGTGATGCTTGTTTAATATAAGAATGAGGTGTGTACAATGAAAATTGCCTATTATCAATATTTCATTATGTGCATTATTCAGGGTGAAGAGAAGGAGAAATGGTAGGGAAATGGAGAAAATGGCACGTGATTTATATGCTTGGCTGTGAAATTATTAACTTGCCTTTATTTACGCCATCGGGAAATGGAGAGGGGAGAAAATTTGAATGCGAATTTCGGTGTGGAGTATAAGGAAACTAATTAGGGTCGCTTTCACTTGGTAAATACATAATTTCCAATTTATTTTCACTCTTAATTCTTTGATATATTGCCAAATATTTACTTCCTCAGAATCCTTTGGGTATTTTATTCTAGAACATTTATTATTCCAGAGTATTCTTTATTACTTCATTTGTAAAATTTAAGAAGTTGATGATGTTTAAAATTTTTATTTCAACTTCAATTTCAATATTTTTCCAACTTTCTTACAGTTTAATAGTTTCTTCTTTAAGGATAAGGACTAGAAAACCTGAAAAATTGGACTGAAATTGGAAATTAATTTTTTACTAAAAATATGACTCAATGATATAATAAAATCTTATGATATGACTTATTAAATGTAGGTAAAAGTTGTTTTTCACTTGAAGAAAACTGAGTCCTTCCTAGATATTTGAAAATCTGACATTTACTACATCCGTAGGAAGCTTAGAAGGAAAACTCGAAGAAAACTGTCAACATCGTCCCTGATGGCATTAATATAATACCGTATTAATTTCATCTTGCAGGATAACTAAATATAGCACCAAGTTTGCTTTTCTAGGATCCTCGTTTGGGGATATTCTCTTCCAGGAAGAGTGCAGATTTCACCTTCATTTCCTTCAGCTACCAGAACTCCCTCAGCATGCAGCTTTTACACCGTATATACTAACAATAAGTACAAGAACAAGCTGATATTATAACATCAGGGATGGAATGAGGAAAGAATGGAGCAGTCTGAATGAGCGAATGCCTGTCTGATGGTAGCACCTGTTCGCACAATTTAAATTCCAGCAGGAGAACGTGACGCTTTCAGGGACCCAGGAAGCCTTCGAGAAGAAAAGAGACCACCAGGCACTCCCAGATGGCAGGAATAATGGTAGGAGACAGGAACAGGAAGAGGAGGTAGAAGGAAGTGGTAGAGAGCTGAGTGAAAATCAGGAGTTATTAAATTTCATAATAAACAATAATGAGTCAACATGTTACGTTTATGATTAATTTTAACCGGTCGTTTGTCGTAAATATATTTGGCTAAGAATTTGTTTGCGTCTCAGGGGTATTAATTTTGCTTTATGATTTTAATTAAAGTCGAAATTACGTATGATTCATAATTAAAAACGATCATAATTGACGTAATTTATTAGATTTTAATTGTCTGCCGGTTTCGCTTTATTAAAACGACATCGGGATCTTTATGAATTCTGACATGGTGTCAAAATTATTTATTATGGTTCTTATTTACTCCTAAATTTATGATCGAAATTTTCGTAGAAAATTTTTGCATGAATGTGAAATCAGTGAAGATGTGTGTAACAAATCTATGGGAGATTTGTCACATGGAAGTGACTTAATTTACTCATTGCAGCTTGTAATCTCTGCGGGAAATTCCCGTCAGCTGTAAGACAGGCTGGTTCTGGTTCCATTGTCGTAACTCAATGTGCCAGGCTCAAAAGGCCCGAGCTCGCGGTTCGCTCGTATATCAAAAGGCAATCAAGTCTTCACTGTTTACAGCCACTGTGCTGGCTTTGGTGGCAAACGGTGGCATTGAAACCATGGATGTAAAATGTAATTAAGTTTGGAAATCCGCAAGCAGGCGTATGCCAACTTTGGAGAAAACCGAACCCTCGCATAGTGCGAAAGCGACCTTCCGGCTCTTCGGCGAAAGACTCCAGTAAAGATGTCATTTATGAAGGTTCCTTACGAGGTGGTCGGTTCGGGTCTCCCCCAGGATGTGTGCATGATGAAAGACGGCATATTTGTCGCCTTCTTGGCCCGCCCGTATGGTTGGATGCGTGGATCCCTTCGCCGCACACCATTATGTAAGTTTCCTAATCCATATTATCCGAATTAGGCGCATAATTCAGTTATGTCTTGTTGATATAGTTTAGTGTCGTAGTTGGGAGCTGGCTGCTTGCTTGCCAGTTCATTGTGTGCCCACCATGATATTGGTTCGTGGTGGAAGGATGTGGGCTGGTGTCTGGAGTGGTAAGGAGTCAAGGAGTCAAGGAGGGATATTTGCGAACGTGTTGAATGGTTGAGGTCAACGATGTCAGCTGGTCTTTAGTGCTTTTCAATTTTCTTTGCTACAATGTGTTACTATGTTATTGGGAAATTGTCTGAATTGATTTTCTGGGTTTACATAGCTTTCAGAACCAACAAAAGTTTGGAAGCTAAAAGATTATCATCTGGAATCGTTCAAATGATGAATACATAGAAGAATCTTTAAATGGTAGGTTTGGTCATTTGTAGAAATATCAAGAAATTTTCTGGTTGGTTCCAACTTAATCAATTCTGGAAGCAGGAAGTAGATAACAAGAATAAAACAATTATTTTTTTTTTGGAATTTTTGGACCCTTAATTCTGCTGTAAAGAGCTGGTCCAACAAATCTTGACTTTCCAAGAAATGGTCTTGAACCACAAGAAAAACAATTAATAAACTTTTTGATATCCTATCCTACACGTCAAAAGTTTTTTCCAAAAAATTATGAAATAATTATCAAATACTTCACGAAATTAGTTTGATTCTTAGTTATTACAACATGAAAGGAACGAAATATGACCAAATTATCAAAAGCCAATATTCTAAGTAAACTCCAAGTACAAATTACACGCTCATGTAATCAATAATATTTGACTAGGAAAGGACCGGAAGCACTCGATTCTGATACAATAGATGAAGCTATAGAAATAATTTCCGTCGATAATACGTAACAAATTGAAGTAACATTCAATTTGTCCCAGTTTTCCGCCCCAATAATTCGACAACAATTCGATAAAACCCACCCACCAAGCCGCGTCCCACCTAAGAATCCATAATGCATTCGGTTCCTGCTGGCATGGCGGTTCCATGTCCTGGGAAAGGTATACACACAACAGGAGTAGGCGGCAGCATTCCCATTCCCGATTCATCGACGGGAATGCGGCAGGCACACCGTGTAGAATTTATCGAAATCCATTTGTCAATCGCTCTCCCTCATCGAATTTTTTACGCACTTAATACGCCGTTGCCTCCTCGATGTTAATACGCGCCATCGTCGTCGAGTTCTTTTCTATGACACTCGTGAAAAATGTGCACTCTTTATTTGGAGCATTTCATATTTTTCAATTGCACTGCACGAACGAACTTCCAACAGGAGCATTCGAAGTGCATTTCGTTCGAGGATACACATACATGAGAAAAAAGGGAGTGAGAGAGAAGGAGGATTCATGTTTAAAAAAAATACTCCAAGGATAATTTATAAATTTCGATTGGAGCTATAAAACATGTTCCTGGTGGTTTGCCAGGATAGGATTTAGATTGAAAGATCCTGAAATCTAGATTTGTTTTCTAAAGGGTTTCTATAGAAACGAAGAATTGAAATTATCCTTTAATGAAATTACGTTTGATTTTCTAAAATTGGAAAATTTGGTGATTTCAAAATGATGTGATGGTATTTTGTAATTTTTGTTTTGTTTGACAAAAGTTAATGATTTGATTGTTGTTTTCTGTCATTCTTTTCCTGTTTTTACTCCCAGAATTGATTTAGTTGAATCAACCATCTGGAAAAATCCTTAAAGTTTCTCTGGACAAAGAAAGATATCCTAGTTTTAAAATTTCAAAAAGGATGTTTAAAAAGATAGTCAAAAAATGTTTTTCCTAAAAAGTTACTTCAATCGAAAAAGAGAGAGAATACTAAAGTTACAAAAATTCAAGGATAATATATAAACTTCGAATGAAATTATAGAAAGTTTTCATCAAGGGGTTTTTTTTTGCAGATGTGAAACGAAGAATTTAATTGATCCTGGAAAATTTGCTGATTCAAAAATTATTGGCTTGATTGCAAATCGTTTCTTTTATGATGATATTTATGATTTGATTTGATTTTTATTTTGTACAATTATTATAACATTTGCATCTCCAATAAATAAATTTCCAAAAAATAAAAATCCCTACAAAATAACTCAATATCCGTGATATTCACATTATCCTGCTGAAATTGTTTGCTACATATTTTATGCATCCACCAGTGGAATTTAAATAAAATTGCGAATCACAAAAGCATCGCAAATCGCACTCACTCTCACCTGCAACTCAATGATGGAATATTATCCTGTATCCTGGATGCGAGCATGTGTATGTGACGCTTTAAGCGATTTTCGAAAGTGCTCGCAGCTAAGTGCATTCGCATGTGCTGCCAATAATACTCGTTCGCGAATTTTTTCCTGCCTTCTTTCAATTTCAATTCCAACATTCTCCCATCCATGCAATACATTTGTAGCACGTAACATTTTATTCCCTGTTTCGTCGTTCATCCCATTCTACTTTATTGTACCTCTTTTCTGTTTCTTCATTTGCACCAAACATATTTTTTGTGGCGTCAAATATGTGCAAAAAAGTGAAAGTAAAAATGCGTAAAACAAGTGCAAAACGAGTGACAAAAAAATTGTTACGATCGCACCGAACGTTTATTTACTCCTGTTTTTGGATGGTTCTGGAGCATGGGAGCACTCAACGCGACATCAAGTAGAAAAGCAAGTATTTTGTGGCACCCATCATGAAGCTGGAACCTGCTGGAAGCAAATTGTCCAAATAAGTCAGCACTCTGAATGCAGTTGAAAGAAAAACAAATGAAAAGCAGGGATAAATAAATTCATGAACGGGACTCTCAAGAAAAATACAAAAAATAATGAAATGAAATGAAAAAGCTTCGACTCGAACCGTTGGGGAATTACGCCAAATAAATTGTGTTTTTCAGTTGGAAAGTTTATAAAAGTTTCCTAATGCTCAATCAAGCATGGATTTGATTGTGAATGATTTTCCTTTTTGGTGGATATTTTCTTATTCCACGAAGTGAATGTCGACCGACAACTTTTCAACTCATTTTGTTCTTCATCAGGGTTTGTTCAAATGCTTCCTGAGTGTTGAATTTGAGGTGACAGTGTCAGTTGTATTTAATCATTTTTCAAATTGGATTTTCCAAGTTTTAAACAAACATTTCTCAGCTCTGAATTTGGAAATATTGCTTGTTGTTAATGATGCACATGTCTTCATTTCCAGCAAGTTTTCTTTAAAGGAATTTGAACAATACAAATAATATTATCAACAAATAATTCTGTTTGAAATTTCTTACACATCAAAATTTAAAATTACTATCAATTTATGTAATAAGGAAAATGTTTATGTAATCAAACAAAAATTCAAAAATAATAAAACTCGATAACTAATTAAGCAAAGAAATAATTGTAAAAACAATTTTTTACTTTTCTCTTTTTACAGTTTGTTGAAGAGCAATCATTTCTATATTGAAGGACATATTGCAGTCGAAGAACAACTTTACAGAAAAGTAATTTAAACTATTAATTGAACTCCCAATTGGCCGACCATCCATTCGAACTATGAACGTTACGTCCAAACTTATTTATTTATTTTTCTTCAATTTCTTGTATCCTCTCTTCAGTCATTGGGCACGTATAGTTAAAAATCAACATCAATATCGAAATTAATTTTCTCCCCTTGAGAATTTCATTCAATACAATCAAGGGAATTTCATCATAATAATTCAATTCTTGTAGATTAAATATTTCAATTGCTTTGTTCACGAATGACAATGAGAAGACATCGAAGGCCTTCGAACTTGAACCAATCGATTCGCTAATCTTCACTTGGAACAATGTCATCATTCATTGAATTGGCATCCCGGAAGTGCAAACTCGAATGTCATTCCAATGTTGGATCGTCTTCATTAACACGTCCATCAATAACAATAACCCAAACTAGGCCGCAAGTAACTAATTGCTTGTCTGTTGTTTCTCTTCATGTCCATCGTTATCATTAACATTCAAGAGGGAATTTATTGGTAGGGAAAATTTGGATCTAAAATTTTTGATTGGGAAAGCAAAAAATTTTATAGGATGTTTTGTGGTTTTGATTTTTTGATTTTATTGCTCGATATGATAAAATGAAAATTCTGGGGGTCATGAGGGGACAGGTATTTTTATTATATCCGCATTGGAAGCAAATATTTCGATACAATGCAGTATATCACTTTCCCCTCTTTGATTGCGCCCCAATCTCTTCACATGAACCGCAATAAAATGAAGAATTCCGGACGCGTTTGTAAAAATCGAACGCCAATTCGGAAATTCCAAAAATAATCGACTCCATTGTATCCTCCACATCGACAACCACACAACAAAGAGTCAAAACCAAAGACAATTATTGGCTCTCAACTTCAATAGTATCCGCTTTCATCTTCAATAAATTCCTGGGGAATTAAAAATAACAATCCAGGATTGGTAAATTTCGCATTTTTTTGGTCACATACAATACCCATTTCCGGTTCGTGTATGGGTGCCATACATAGATCCTGGCATAAAAATGGAGTACATTCGTGACATGCATGATGAAATCGCCCTCCAGCCGCACAAGTCGGCAGGACATTGTCGAAAGGATATTGGGGCGGCACGAACAGGCACCTTTCCTTCCTGCCAAGCAGCTCAAGACGCTGCCGAAACTAATATCGGCACGGTATATTATATTGCGCTTTTATAGTCCGTCATGCGATCGCATACTTCCGGCCGCCCAAAAAACCGGGCGACAACCGCCCCCCAACATTGCTAGGACAACCCGGATGAACTGGCGCTTGCATCCTGCTCGATCTATTGGCGTTTTTGCATTGTGTATTGCGGCCTTCTTCGAGGGGGCATGAATTTTCGTTTTGTGTGCGTGTTCGTTCGCTGGGGGCGGCTGTTATTATGCGTTTGGCGTACCGAGTGCATATCGACAATATCGTGATGTCGTATCGATGATGATAGTTCCGGGTAGTCCTTTTACTACTTTGACATTTCTGAAGGGCGAGCACGTCCGCGACAAGCTCATAAAACGTTTATAAAACAAGCCATATAATGCCCCAAGATGGTGGATCATTTACCATCGATGGTGGTTGCAAAGAAGAAAGGTGGTAGAAAAGGCGATTTTATGACTGACAGGATAATGGAAAATTTTGCAGAAATTGTATTCAATTTTACACTTCAATATTTTTATAGAGAGTTTTTAGTTTCTCTCAAGTTTTAAGATAAAGTAATCCTTCATGGAAGATTTTCCTTATCAATTTTGCTATCTGATAAAAACAATGAAAAATTAATAATGAAATATTTGATATCAAATTAATATATCAATTGAATTTGTTATAAAGTCTATTTAAAGATGAAATTTCACACTTGATTAATTTTATAGGAAATTATCATTTGCAGGCTCCTTTCATGTTTTAATAAAAAGGATAATTAGGATATAAATTAATGAAATAGTAATCAAACAATATCCTGACATCCTAAATACCAAACATTTCCATTCTTCTTCCTTAGTAAGAATGACTATCAAATGGGGAATTTTCCTGGAGGATCTCCCTCACTGACAGAAATTTCAAACCCTTACAAATGAAATAAACCAATGCACCCACAAGATGCACGCTATGCTTTGTCCTTTTGTCTTTTGAGTGGCATGTGCACGACATTAAATAATCCGCCGTCATTTTCAAAAGCCCACTCTTCGTTCCCGTTCCTTCGTATGCGCGATTCGGTTTCAGCAACTAATCCCTACCTTCGTAGATGCATCCCAGCAATTCCAGCCGGAGGCAGATGGTGCGTCGATGAACGCTGTAGGGAAGGACTCTGACTTTGCTGGCGAAAACTGGGGGCATCAGACGATGGCTTTCCACGGAGGCGGTGTCGCTGTTCCCTCGAAGGATCTGCGTACAGAAAAAAAGAAGACATGTGGTTGAAAAAAGTCGAATTTTATTGGTTTTGAATATATTTTTGTAGATCAAGAATTTTTAAAGATAAATGTTTTACTTGTGATAGAATCCAATTCATTTACTGTTTCTTTTCTTATGATTTAAGGATTATTGTCCTTTTTTTACCATATTTTGCAAGCTTAGGTATTTCTGAGTCCCGGATAGATTCGGGACCATGACCAATGTTATTTTTTCGTCAAAATATGATAAATGCCCTTTGAATCATCAAAATCGGTCCAGTAGTTTCGAAGATATGAAAATTTTTCAAAACTCGAGCGATTTTAAGAATTTCTTATCGGTTTTTTCGCTACAAACTTTTTTTTCATATTTTTTCTTCAAACGCGATTTCTGCCGTCCCCATTACCAAAAGGGCATAAACCAATACATTTTTGGAAAGTACTCATCAAAACCTACAAATTGGTTCTATCTGTAGTTTCATTGGTGCAATGGTTTAAAAGTTATATGCAGTTAAAGAAGCGAAAAAAAGCGTTAATTTTGCATTTTTAAGACCCCATTTTCCAAGTTCGGGTATTTCTGAGTCCCGCACCGATTTGGGACCATGACCAATGTTATTTTTTCGTCAAAATATGGTAAATGCCCTTTGAATCATCAAAATCGGTCCAGTAGTTTCGAAAATATGAAAATTTTTGATAACTCGAGCGATTTTAAGAATTTCTTATCGGTTTTTTCGCTACAAACTTTTTTTTCAATTGTTTTCTTTGAACGCGATTTCTGCTCAACCCACGACCAAAAAGGGCATGAACTCATAGATTTTTGGAAAGTGCTCATCAAGACCAATAATTTGGTTCTAACTACAGTTTAATTGGTCCAACGGTTTAAAAGTTATTCGCAGTTAAAATAGCGAAAAAAAGCGAAAATTAATCAAGGAATATTGCATATTATTAAAATTAATGATCAATTTCTAATATCGCCAATAAAACTTTACGAGAACATCAGAAAGTCATTCCAATCATTGCCTATTCCCATTCCCAGAAAGGATATATATCCTCAAACTCGTATATCTGCATCCAACATATTTGCTATCATAATAGTCTAGATATTCATCAACTGGATGTCGTTGGAACTTCCGTAAATTTGCTTTTTATTCCTCCTCATTTCTTTGATATGAGGGGCACTCACACATCAGGAAAAACCGATTTAATACTTTTGTGCAAACTTCACAATCGAAAGATGTATCAGTGCTGGGTTCTGTTTTCCTTTCTTTCTGTAGATGCGTGTATCTTATGCCATCATGTGTGGTGGAAAATCCGGTCGTTCGTTTGCGTGATATCTATTTTTGATGGTCGTGTAATGCACATGATATCACAAGAAGCATACGAAGCGATTTTTCGCAATACCAAAAGGATACGAGATTGTTGTATCAATCTGTGACTTCTCCAAATTATACAAAAACAAAATATTTCCCATGAAAGTCCGTCATTTCAAATTGGACAAAAAATTGTAGGAAAATAGTTAAAATTTGAAGACAGGAGAAAAGGTTGAGGAAGGAATTTCTTGGGTGAATATTGGATAATTTTCTTAAACATCTTGTATAAGATACATTCCCATGTCTGAAGAAGAATGTGTCGGCAATGTTGGCTTGCGATAGACGCAAAAAGCAAGCTCGGTTAAATTGCGTCCTCGTTGTCAAATGTCGCGAAGACCAAGGACGAGGAGGAAGAAAAGGAATCTGTTCGTTGGCCACCAGCAGCAGCCACACGTCCCTGGGATGTGATCGTTACGAGTCAATTTGGAGTCGGTTTCGTGGGTAACGTTTCATTCCGGTAGTAACCATATCGAACAAACGTCCCCGAAGAAGAAGAAGGTGGAAAGAAAAAGGAGCACTACTCGTTCATTGTGGCCGATGGAGGATATTTGAAACGACGTCCATGACGACGTCCAAGGATACCAATCCTTATCCTGTGTCCGAGTTGAGGTCTTGTTTGATTCCTGGGATTGGGGCGCAAAAGAAGTGATAAAAACGAAATGAAACGAGAGGAATGAGAGGAATTCGACGAGAACGCAAGAAATTGAAACATCAGCAGTAATAAGATAACTGTTAGTTAGCAACCTCCTGGGCAGTCTTAAATTAGCGTTTAGCACGTTATCTGAAGACACCAGGAATTTTTGTTCGGATGTATCTTTCGGTTTGTTTGATATCATTGTCGTCTAAATGTTAATGTATTCGTTCATGTTTGGTGCGACATGGTGATTATGGATTTCGGCGTGAAATATTCGGGATTAGTCTATACGGACGATGTTGCGCTAATGCTCCCGAGGGAATCGTGCGATGTGTCAGCCAGAGTGAAATGGATGGATCGACGACGATGGCGCGAACGCGATATCTTGGGCGATGTTTGAGGAGCAAACACAATTATAATGATAATTACTTATTATTATGCAGAGGCATTTCGAAGTGAGCAGCGCGTGCAAACATCCTGCGCGCGTCCAGATAATGCACTCTGGAGTTCACTTCTTTGTCGATGCTCTTCGCGAAGAATCTTTGCTTTCCGCATCAATGGAAGACTGCGAGCTGTGGTTTTGTTATCCTTTCAATTATGTGCTTCCTCATCGATAATATGATAATTTTCTGAATGCGTTTCATAATATTATAAGAAATGATAAATTGCATTGGGGAATGAAAGGATAAATGAAGAAGAAGTGAGGTTTCATCTTTTGAATTTCATTATTAAATTAAGGATAAAATAATTAAAACATGGTTAGTATTTTGCTAAATTTCTTAAAGAAAAATTTCATTTTCATCGAGTTCAGAATTGCAGGAATCTAAAAGTCAAAAAGTGAAATAAAACAATTAAATATATGTATAAAAACAATAAGGATAATGATGACATAAAATAATTGATAGATACTCAAAGAAAATGCGTCTGATTATAAAAGGATCAAATATGATATTCAGACTTCAAAATATCTCAAAAACAAAGTGATATTACAAAGAACAAAAAGTAATCCTAAAATAAGTTTCATGAAAACAAACAAATTCAGAACACAAAAGAGCAATTTTCAACTTTCAAGAACACCAAAAACAACTTGAAAATATAATTTTAATTAAACCTAAATGCATTTTCAACTTTGTTCCCTTTGTTTATTGCCCATTGAAATGGCAAACGAAATAAATCATAAAAGCAAACAAACAAATTTTGGGTGTTTGTCCACCATGAAACCAGCAACCACCAAGTTAAATATTTACCTCATATCCTCCCAGAAGAGAGTGCATGAGAAAGAGCAAGGACAAAACATCCCCGAATGCCACATATGAATATGTTTGCTTATTTATTTATATCTTGCTCCTTGTATACCTTTGGTGGTTTCATGACTCTAACCTTTTGGCAAATATTTGTTTACCATATGATTTGTTCTAAGTCAACTTGTCAAATTGCTATCCTGCATCGTAGGTAAATTACTGGATTAGGAAGGACGAGTAGATTGTAGTCCTTGCTGTTTGCTTACCTGTTTACCATCCCATCGCTTGTACTCCCTCCAGGTCTGCATTCCTGGACGCCAATATTCGACGGTGTATTCTTCGGCGTATTCCTGTCCTCGCCCTCGATCGTATCGTCCTTGCGTCTGGACACCGCTGATCATGTGGACGTCCACCAGGTCCACCTGGATGTATTCGCGGATTCCCTGTTCGACTTGTTGTTTCGGACACCATCCTCCTCCAGCTCTTTCTATACGTAATCTGGAATCAAGATAAGGGTTGAAAATTTGGTTAGTTTTCTAATTTCTTATCTAATTTGTTATCATTTTTTTAGTAACTGTAAATTTTATTGATCAGTATTTTGCAAGTAATTTCTTAAGATTGCAAATTATCCTTTCGAGGTATGATATGCCAGGATATTTTTTTATGAAGGAAGGATCATCAATTTGTTTGTCTTTGAGATGATAAAAATTGTAGGAAGAATCTTTTCAGAATTGTGTTTATAATGATAAAATTTAAGCACTAAATTTTTATTCCTTGAATAATATTTTTAGAAAATAATTTCCAATTTAAAATCTCATAAAATAATAAACTCTGACAACATATTTTCAATTTCTGTCAGTTCAAATTAGCAAACTGCATTTGAAATTTCTGTCATGTGAGTCCTTAATTTATAAGCTCACTGCCAAAAGTACCAAATGTGACTGGCTGGAAGATCTGAAGACTTTGCAAATTAATCCGACCTTAAGCCTCCAGAAATAAGTCTGTTAATAAAACGGGACGAAATTGGGCTAAATGCATTTACTCGGTGACATTTTCCAGCATTTTAATGCCGTCTAGTTTGAAATGATAGGCAAATTTGTACCGCGAGTGCCTTAATGAATTCAAACTTGGCGCATTTCTGGCCTAGTTCCACCAAGAACCCAACCGAGTCTACAGGATAATATCATAACGCATAATAAATTACGATAAGACAAACATTTCCTCACACTTGTTTTATTGCAATTATAAGCGTAGATAACACTCGTTGGTGACTAAAAATAAAGTACAATTATACGAGAATGTTGCTTGTTGCTGAAGGAAGTTTTCTGTACAGAAGAACATAGAAATTCACTTAGAGTTTACATATTCGTGTGGAAGATGCGGATTAACTTGGATATGCATTTTTGGATGTGTCTTCGCGAGAATTGCTCGAATAAATATAATTTCGCAAAAAGGACGAATAAGGATTTGATATTTTGCAGTTGAAGGATAAGCAAGTTGGGAATACGAGGATAAAGTGGAAATTTTATTGTTGTCATAGATTCATTCTTAGTTTATTGATTGTTAATGTCTGATTATTTATCCTTCTAATGTACTATGAAATATTCATTGATTCAGGGTATTTATTATGAATGGATCCATTAATTTATAATTAATATTTTAATGGATACATCCAATTAGTTCAATAATAAATTATAGGAGAGATATTATTCATTGCAAATTTGTCATTTATGTCAAGCAAATAAAATTAATAACATTGAAAGTAATTGAAAATATTTGAAAATTTTAAAACTTTGTTGTGTAACAATTCAATTTAGAATCAATGAAGAATTTCAGTCAAATTTAATTTGAGGTTCGATTGATTGCATATCTATTGAAAATTCCAGAAATGAAACCATTAATTTGATTAGAATATTTCGAATATTCAATTAGAATATATAGAAAAAATATCAATCCAAACCACGCGAGGAATAAATTCCTGGACTTGGAACAAAATATATTAAATACTCTTTGTGCATTTCGATAGTTGAGCAATATCAAAGAGGAATCCGCAACAAATAAAGCGAATAATTGTGAATTTGCTGGCCGCATTTGAACATTGGTATGCTTTGTCTGCACTTCAGTATTTTCATTTTCGTGTTTTCATTTTCATTTCGTTATGCATTGAAACACTTGATACCATGCTCTCGAAATTCATTTCGACTGCCAGTATTATTTGTCTTTATACAGGGACATTAACAAACTTTAAATGAATCACACAAAATTTAAGCCCCAGAATTCATTATCCATCAAATAAAATTTCTGTGACAAAATTTAATGCACGTTGCACATTTGTACGTAGAATATTTGTATGGTAATTTCTGGGATGGATGAAAATGTAATGTGTGAATGAATGCAATAAATATTATTTGCTGTTAAATGGCCGAAGTCCAGAGCTGTAAATGCGCACTCTGAAAACGTGTGCGAACTAACGAACCGAACATGCATTTGTAATGCAATGTGGTTTATTTAACATTTGCACAACATTCAGCGTGTAGAATCCCATGTAAATAGCGATAATATTGACTAAATACGAGGATATTTGATTGCAACTGATATGTTTATATACTGAGTCCACAAATGTCAATTTGCAGAATGATAATTTCAATTTTATCCTGCGAAATTTATTAGTTTCTTTATGATATCAAATTTAAGGTGAAAAATTATTTTCAGCAAATGTTGAATGAAAAGTTAACACGTTTGACATTAATACTCATTAGTAAAATTTGGTAGCAAATTTTCTTAAAATTTTTCGTTATTGTTATCCACAAAATTCTATAGATTTTCAATCAAAGGAAAAACCCTTTTTATCATATTGAGATAATATAAAATTTTAAATCAAAATTTGTAATCAATTATTTTGGAACTTTATTTTCTGCTATCTTTTTAAGATATCAGATAAGATTATTAATATTTTTGGAATCACAATCTGAAAAAGCAAATTAAGATTTGGAGATAAAAAATAGTATCCTTGAAAGCAACAAAAGATAAAAATATTGTGAAAATGATCTTGTAAAAATTATTGAGTTTTAGTTCTAATCAATGAACCTAGATTTTTTTTGTACTTGAAATTAAATTTTCTGAATTTTCTCTTTTGGAAACCTCCCATTTTTTGCAAAAAACTTGGAGAACACTCTGTAGATAACAAACCATCCTAATTATATTCGCATAGGTCCCAGATAGTCGTAACGTTAATTCATAAACATGCAGCTTGCACAAATGCAGAAACGCCAGAATATTCCCATATTCATACATTTCGCGAAGCGTGGACTGATATCACCCAAATTTATATGCATGCATTCATCCTGCTGGATGGTCCGGGATGCTCGCACGGTTAAATTGCAAATATTCGCCACATCTCGCCCAAATCCCTGGCTCCCAGGTCGGAGCTTGGCGGCTGGGCGCAAAGTGAAATTTCAAATTATCATAATTAATTCAGCCAACGTCCACCGACGACTTTGTCCGCCATTTAAACCTCCGGCCGAAATTATACACATGCATGCATATAATCATTCCCGCTGATAAATAATCTATAACCTATGGAATGGCCAGTGCAAATAATATTTGATTATGGCGACTTGCAAACCCACTTTGCAACTAATAAATTATTCCTAACAGAGTCATTCGATTCAATATTCCCGTTGCTATTGTTAATTTGCACTAATTGCGAATTAATTGCCATCATGAAACATTAGCGTTGTTCAAGTTGGTTTACTTTAATTTTAATTTAATTGAAATTGTGATAGATGAATTTGATTGAAAAATTTGTCATTTGTAGAATTGAGTTTCTGTTCGAAATTTTATGAAATGTGTGCAAATGGCATGTGGGATGTTTAGTATAATGTTTAATAGGAAACGAATTAATAGTTTCTTAACAATTTACAGTTAATAATCAGGGCGAGTGAAGCAGGCAGGTGAAATTGTGCAAACTTTGTTGTTTCCAGTTTTCGACGAGTTTCTACTTTGAGTTTGATTGAACCCAACTCGAATTTTGTCGAATGAACAATTTCGCATCAGGTTTCTGATAATTAGTTATCTGCACATGATCATGATTATAATTCTATTTGATATCAATCTGAATGAATATGAATCAATTTATTATTGTTCACTCATTGATAGGTCGAATATTTATTTATCATTACGTTTAAAATGATGGTTTTTTAGTAGGATCTAGTTTAGATTATGTAATTTTCAGTACTTATGCTGACAATCAGGAAATTTAGGTATTTTTTGAAAAGTTTTTCAGAATTTCAAATACAATGAAGATTGAAGTTTAAGTATATTAAAATTTAATCAAGAAATTCTGCAAATTCAAAAATAAAAATAATTTTTATTTTGATTGTTTTCATTATTTTTGAAAATTTTGAAAAATTACTATACTAATTAACATATTGAATTTTAGTCTAGAAAATCTTTAAATTCATCTAGAACTTAATGCATAAAAAGTTTAGAGCAATTAGTAAACTAAAATTTAGTGTGATGAATATCAAAACTTTTAATTGGAAAGTTATGAATCTTTGGATCATTCAGCAAGTTAAACTTTTGTTTATACAATTTTTAAATTTATAGTTGGAAATTGCGAACTCAAGAATGGAAAGTTGATTAGTTTTTATCCTCATGGATTTTTGCATGTTTTAGCACACCAAAATTTAGTTTGGAAAATCTTTAAATTCAACAAGAATTTAGGATAGTAAAATTTAGTCTAGAACTTCTTTAAATTTGTATGTTAAAAATGAAACTAGAATTCTCTATCTTTGGATATTTAGTACCCTAAAATTTAGTTTGGAAATTTTTAAAATTTATCTTTAAGAAGCATCATTTTTATTTGGAAAGTGTTAATCCAAAAAAAGAAAGTTGAACAAAGTTGAGTTGTTAATACCTGCATTTAGTATACTAATATTTAGTCTGTAAGCACTTCAAGTGCAGACATTGCATCAAATATCACCTTACACAGCATTCTGCAAGCAAAGTGCGACCAATTCATTAACTGTTAGTTAAATAGAGCCGAATGAACTTGTGGCAGGTTTCCAGCTAATAAATCCCCAATAATAATTACATTCAAGCAAGTTGGGGGTGGCGGTCGTGTGGTGCACACTACCACTAAATATGACCGCTCAGCGAGCAGCAACAACAACGAGCCCATTGAGCCATTAGAACAAATCGTAAACAACGAAAACTGTTTTGTAGTGCATTAAACTATCCGTTGACTGCCAGCAGCTATTAAGCGAGTGCGCGCGCTTGTAAGCGTTTTATTTATTGACCTTCTCCTGCCCCCGGGGGCATTAGCAAAGGGGTGGCGGAAAGTGCGCGTTTTGAGCTAAACCGGATGAAAGCGGCCGGCTCGCCATTGCGATCGACAATGCTGCTGTTGAGATGATATACCAGCGAGTTGTTGTAAACTCTTAATAATCGTATGGTTGTTGCCGCCCCCGTGCGCGAACGAAGCGTCTGCGAGGAGTCATGAATTAGGCGCTACATACGCCTGAATTTATATTAGATTAGTTGGCTGGAATGTTGTTGCGCCATGTTCAACTTGCTGATACAATCGGCGTTGGTTGAGGAGGCTGGAGGCAGCAACATCGCTAATTCTACATTATTGTTAATGTTAATGCAAATGCTCGAAACTACGTGCGGCGTGTAATAGTTATTCGACATCGGCTTAGACTTTGTAGCTGAACACGAGGTGAATTAGAACTAAATACTCCACGTGGGAGAGCTCCAAACTAAAAGTGTAAATTGAAGTTTACTCCAGACTACTTCTATGATGCTAATTGTAAGTCTGCAGGGTGGAAATGTTATTTGTGATGAAGATGAGTAATGAAGAGGATGGAGGAAATAATTAATCCGATTTTCATCATCAAATCAGATGAAATCGAAGATTATTGTTATTATTGATGATTTTGTTAATTTGCAAAATATTTCATAGAAAGAATTGGGAATAGGAAACATAATGTTTAATGATGAACAACAATTGTTTCATGTCTTCTATAATAACAACTTTTAAGAGTTTACTAATTATGCAAAATTTAAAACTTTTGAGTATCAGTTTAAAGTGTGATTTGAAATTTATTTGAAAAAGACTTGAAGAAGAAAAAACTTGAACAAATTCTGAATTCAGTTTCCCAACTGAAAATATGATTTGTTTCAGGTTTAAAGATTCAGGATTAAATCTTCAATTCAATACTTTTGATTTTTTTTAAAATAGATTATTAGTTCATAAAATGTTTTGAAATTTAAATCAAAAAGACTGGAGGAAGTATAAACAATAGATAAAAAAATTTATTGCAAATTCTGAAATCAGTTTCCCAAGTGAAACAATGATGATTTTCAGGATTAAATCTTTAATTCAATTCAATTTGAAATTATTTTAACTATCTGAGTATTAGTTCATAAAGTAATTTGAAATTTATTTAAAGAAGTCTGTGAGAAATAAACAAGAGATATCCAGAAAAAATTTACTGGATATTCTGAATTCATTTTTCCAAGAGGAAAATTGTTTCTCTTTAGGTTTTTCCTCAGAAGTTAATCTTCCATAAATCTTTGATTTCTAGAAGAAACCCTATTTCAGAAATAACAAGTATTTGAAAATGCAAAATTTAAAATGAAAAAAGCAAAAGACTTACAACCCGAATGGACACGACCTAACTAACCAAGACTTACAACCCTATGATGGCAACGACCAACTGACGATTGGAACGTTATGGACACAACACGGCATCTGGGCAGGTGAAGGATCCTTGAAGCCGTCAGACGATACCTGGGGATCACAGAAACCTCCCTCGTGGTTTCACCTGTCCTGCGACAATTACAGAGAGGTGGCCCGAGATGTGGAAGTCCTGCAACCAACAGGCTCGAACTGTCGACCCCTCGAAATCGGTCACCATTCCAACTTCCATCCGCAGTGGCCGTTGTTTGACTTCGAGGAACGACAAACCCACGATGTGCCCAGTGCGCCACTGCCACTGGGCAAAGGACTCCGTTTAAAAGTTATATTTATAATTAATTTTTCAATTTTGTACAATTTGCGAAATTTTCAGCGATTCATTGATCTTATTTCAGATTTTCTTTTTGGCATTTCATACATATATGTAACTGAACCAAAGGTCGTTTGAATTTTTCAGATCGTTTCAGTAATTTCAGAGATAGCAAAATTTTTTTTAGCGGTATTCTTGTTTAAGGAATTTTCAACGAATCATTGAGATGATTTCAGAATTTCTTTTTGGTATTTCATATGTGTATGTAACTGAACAAAAAGTCCTTTGAATTTTTCAAATCGTTTCAGTAATTTCAGAGATAGCGAAATACTTTTTTAGCAGTATTCATTTTAAGGAATTTTCAGCGAATCATTGATCTAATTTCAGATTTCCTTTTTGGCATTACATACATATTTATAACTGAACAAAAGGTCGTTTGAATTTTTCAGATCGTTTCAGTAATTTCAGAGATAGTGAAATTCTTTTTAGGGGTATTCCTTTTTAAGGAATTTTCAGCGATTCATTGATCTAATTTTACAATTTCTTTTTGGTATTACTTACGTGTATGTTGCTGAAAAACAGGTCCTTTCAATTTTCTAGGTCGGTTCAGTAGTTTCAGAGACAGCGAAATTCTTTTTTTCGCGAAATTCTTTTTTAATGATATTCTTTCTTTTCAGTGAAATTGTAAATTAATGACATGTATAGAGGACAACCTCTGTCGGGTCCGCTAGTTTATCATATATTCTAAGGATAATCAAGAAAATGTCAATCAAACAATTTCAATTATTGCCCAAACTGTCCAAACCAGGAGACTAATCACTGATTGAAATTAATAGCATTCTGATGACATCAAATCGAACATTTGCAAATTACTCGGGTGCCTCTTCCACCTGCAACCGTCCTGATCTTCCCGCTTGTCCTGCATTTTGAACCCGACCATAAACGCACACGCTCGCAGCGATTCCAATCATTAAGTAACAAGCAGTTAGACGCAGTGCACGTACGCGAAAACAGCGCCCCCATTTGTGCAGAACGCATCGTAAACAACCATCGGCCGCCCCCGTCGACCAAATGTCCTGCGAGCGTTGGCGGCAATTCGATGCACGCTGCACGTCTCATGGACCAAAGCTCTTCATTGTCGCTAGTCCACCCTCCAGTGACCATACACACAACCCGAATGACCACCGCCACCACCACCACCATCGCCATCGTCGTCGTTGCCGCCACCAACGACATATAACATCCTGCCCTTGTCCTGCTGCGCCCCCGGCTCTGGAGAAGTTTCCGCTGCATTCACACCTTGATGCTCTCCTGGTGATACACATTCGCCGCCCCCGCGCTCCCCCACGACCTCAACGTGTCATAGATTTGCCTCACAGATAGATGCATATAACAGTTCTATATTTATACATTATCCTGTCTTACAGGATGGCACTCTCCAAAATTAATTACCAACTTCTGAGAATAATGCATCAAGTTGGATTCCTCAAGGTTGAGTTTTCCTTTGATCATTTATGGGTTTTGTTTTTTGGATGGATTGCTGAGCGGTTGGAAGTTGTTTGGGTGGATGTTATCCTTTTTGGGGACACTCTGTGTGCACAGGTGCAACTGAATTTGCAAATGTGCGTGGCATCAATTTGCGTTCGCCCAAGTTGCTGCAAGCACATCCATGCGGATGCTAATTGCATTCACACATTGCATCCATTGCTTGTTTGCCCCCAGGAGCACGTTATCCTTGCTGGATAAATGTCCCATATCTGCATTCAGCAATATGCATCAGTAAATTCATTGACATTCACTTGTCACTGATTGAATTCTCTTCAATTTTAACATTTCAATTCTGTACAAATTTATATAAATCAATATCAATTCATTATCCTTAAAATAAATTTCAATTTCATTGATTCAAAAAAAAAACAAAATGTTTAGAAATTTTGAGTAATTACATAATGTTTTCAAGATAATTTAACTAGAAACATCAAAACCGAAAATTTCTTCAAAATTTTTATCCTTAAAAACACAAGAAATTTGTAATTCATATTTTCCTGCAAAATATTTGCTTTTTCCTTTTTGAACACTTCTTCAATTTTTGTCATAATATAATGCAAAATTTTAGTTTTAATTTCTATAATTGAAAATCAATCTTTTATATTTAAAATAATTCCCAATTTAGTATTGAAAACTAAAAATGTCACAAAATAATTAATCAGCAGAATCAAACTAAAAAAATTTCATCCTTAAAAAAAACATGAAAAATCGTAATACAAAATTTTCTACAAAATATTTTCTTTGACTTTTTGAACACTTCTTCGATTTTCTTCATGATTTCTATGCAAAATATTATGCTAAATTTCAATTTTAATTTTGTAAAAATTCCTACAATAAAACACCACAAATTAATTTCAATTTCAGATTCAAAAATGAAACAAAAAGTCACAAATTTTTGTTAATTTCTTGAGTCTCCAATGTAGCTTAATCATCAACATCAAAAACCAGAAATTCTTCCAAAATTTTTGTCCTTGATAAACACATGAAGAAATTTTCCTACAAAATATTTTCCTTGTCCTTTTTAAGCACTTCTTCCTTAGACTTGATTTCTATGCAAAATATTCTGGAAAATCCTTAACTGATATCATCCTTGCATACCCTCATATCTTTAGGATATTAATCCATTACATTTATCTATATTCAACCGATTAGAATCAAATTATGCTGCAAGGAAAAAACGTCAGCACCTCGAGGAAGAAAAACGATCCAGAGGGAGTTGGTGTAGCAATAAAAAAGCGCTGAATGCCGCCCCCAATATCACGACATTATAATGATACTGCTATAACATATCACATTAGTGTTCCTAAGCGTCGCTCCTCAAGGATTCCACCCTTGCCTCACTCGCGCGGGTCCTTCTTCCTCCTGCTGCGACGTCTTCTTCAGCGTGTCCTGCCGGCTGGTCCTGATGTGATAGCTCGGCAGTTTGTTATGACTACGACTCACATATATTTGTTACGGTGATACGCATACAACCAGCACTCATGTTAGGGATGTTGGGCATCAAAAAAGAGGAATGGAGATCAAGGGAATTGGGGCGGTTTTTGGAGGCGGCAAGAAGAAGCAAAATGATAAGGAGGGGTTGAGATATGAGCGCTGAAAGCGAAGAGGCGGGTTTCTGGAATTTGGTTTTTGCTTGTTTGCACATAAAGAAACAATTTTATTTCTTGTATTTCCATATTTTTTTTGTCATATTTATTATCAATTTTTTGTAACTATATGTTTTCAAAACTTTTTGATTTTTATGGTTATCCTTCCTTGATCTTGTTTGGTAATCACATTTTTTATTGCCTATCAACGATCGACAAATGAGCAATTTTAAAATTTTAAATTTAATAAAAAAATAATGTTTCAATGAATTTTCCTTTTTAGAAATATTTGTTTATATCTGTTTAGAAGATCTCGTTATTTGTCACGTTTATCCTTTATTTTCAGTTTTTCAACTTCGATCTCTTTGACAAATTGTTTACTTGACATATACAACAAAAAATGTCCAATTTAATGTCTAGACATTGAAAAACCTGACAGAAATCGATTGCTCATCTCTGTCAGTCTTAAAAATTTCAATTCTCTTTATTCGCCTTAAAAACAAAAAGGATAAAAATTACAAAACTTCTTCTCTTGTCATTGTCATAACTTGTGAAGCGTGAAACTGAAACAAAGTTGAAACTGAAGGCAAATTGAAGAAGTATTCTTTTGCATTATAATTTGTCTTGGGCCGCACGGCCTTAAATATTTAATAGTTTGTTACTCGAACAACTCGCGGGCGAAGAAAAAAGGAATCCTCCAGAACAATATGCATTATTGTACTCTGGTGGGTCTCGGGAGTGCCCACTCGAAAGAATTTTTATTAAGGAAAGTCCCACTTTTCTTTCGCCATTCTAATATCCTTCCTGGCGAGAAAAAATGAATCGAAAACTTTGCGCCCGAACTGGAGCAACTTTTTAATTCTTCATAGTTCCACAGTTTCCTCAGCAAAGCCCTTTCAACTTCTTCGTCGATGGGACCACTCAAACATACAATGTGCTTGTAACATTTTAACTCGTGGAGGGGAAATAATAATTTTCGTTGGGAAAATTTGTTTGTAAATGGGGGATTAGTTGCATGCAATTTGCGCATGTGCAATTTATAAGGGAGTTTCTGGGAAAAAAATCAAACGATACGCATGAAAGATAAAAATGTTTATCGGAAGATATACGAGCTACATATTTGCACAAACAAAACCATTCGTTTGTTGCTCGGCTTGGAACATTGGTGCGTATTTTCCAGATTCTCTCTGCAGGACTCTCGAGGGATATTCCTCCAACCGGCATCAGCATCAGGCCGATTGCTTGCCGCCTGTTTTCCCTGGTGTTTCCCGCTGGGTTTCTATGGGTTAGGTTCTCGGTACCAGCATCGGCGGCCCACATAGTCGTCCCTATTGGCTTTATGTGCTTTTTCGATTTTCCTTTCCTGCCCTCATGTCCTTTTCCCTTTTAATGTGCCCTCGTCCGTTGCTGGGGCACGTCAGCTGCTAAAGCGTAATGCGTTTACGCTTCAATGTTTTGGTCAGGTCCAAATAGTTATGGGGAGGGCTAATCGGATAATTATTTTATTTTGATGTAAATTGCAAAATTGAGTTTAATTCAGTTATTTTCCCGGGAAAAGAGGGGTCTCTGTGATGTCTTCATTTGAACCAAATTATTTGGTTACCTCGAGATAGGGTAGGGTTGGCCCTTTTTGGGTATGGAGAAGATAGGGTAGTGGACCAATCTGAAGAAAGATCTTTCCAAGTACATGATCAAAATACTGCATTTCAGAGAGTTTTTTCAGACAAATTTTAATTTGCAATTGTTCTTTGAATATGGTTGATCTAAAAAATGATATCATAGAATTTAGGATATTGATCCTTTTTGGATCAGTGTGTAAATTAAGGTTTCAAAAGGTTTTATTGAGAAAATATCCAAATATATCCAAATCCAAATATGATTTTTTTGTATCTGAAAGAGATAAGATTTTACTCAAATCTAAAGGGAAATTTTTGCAAGATAATGATTAAAATAATAAATTTGAATGTTTCTTAGATAATAATTCAGAGATTTGGCGATTTGAGTTTGAAAAATATTTGAATAAGCTCAGTTGATAAAGTCTTTAAATAGACCAAAGTAAGGAATATTAATACTTTTTGGGGATAGAATGTTAGGATATGCTATCAAATGAAAGAAAGATAGATAATTGTAAGAAAATGCTCAAATGTTAGGTCCTTGAAAGTTTTCTTAGAAATATTTGGATTTGGTACATGATTATATTTGACTAAAAACTTAAATATTTTTGATTATGGGGTTTTTGACTACTGAACAGATAGTCACTGTTAGAAAAATTCTAAGATTTTGAAATTTGCTTCTTAAAAATACTTAAATAAACTTATTTGATAGAATTTTCAAATAGATTAAAGTTTGGTTAAAGTAATTTACAAGAAAATTTATGAAAATTGTAAAATCTGGAGTTATCCTTTTGAATAGAATCGATTCATAAACTTGAATATCCTGGAATAAAGGATATTAACTCTTTATGGCACAAGAAAAAATGAAGAGACTTCCAAACTTCAAAAATTTGTTTACAGAGATCAGAACATGAATTCTGCAATTTATTTTTTGAAAATGCTTGAATCAGCTCCTAAATAGATCAAAGATGAGAATATTTATTTTTTGGATATAGAAGAGAATGAATAATCAACTTTATTAGAAATATTTACAGGAAGTTGGTTCAACTTTCAAAGATTTGATAGAAACATTCTGAGAATGTAATTTCCATTGGAACATAGTTGATTTAAATAATTTGAATAGTTCAGAATAAGGGATATTGACCTATTTTTACAATAATGATCAAATGTTATTAGCAAAATTTGAAGTTTTAGTAAAGTTTTAATTGTGAAGATATAAGATTCTGAAATTGATTTTGCAAACTTTTTAAGCTACTGAAGAAGGATACTCCAAAATTGATCAACTATGTGACAATGATCCTTTTTGGTCAAAGTATATCGAAGATACTATCCCAAATCGAAAACCATTGAAATCTTAAGCTTCAATGAAGCCTTAGTGCAAAATTTTTAAGATTTTGCAACATCCCTACCAAAAATGTCTAAATAAATCACCAAGTAGACTTCCTGTCCCCCGAAACAGATCTCCTAATGTCTCCTACTGGACCCTACCCATAAATTGATTAATTCCAGAAGTTTCAATGACTACCGCAACAATTTGATCACAATTTATGGCAATAACAAATTGCAGCCGGGCAAAATGCACCGCGAAATTAGTAGAAATCCACTGCGAGTGCACTTTCAGCGTCGTCGTCGTCGTTGGCGAAGGCGTCTGGTTGCGGTAAATCAAGCAGCTTGAATCTGCCAAGGGAGTGATAATGCTACGCGACGTTCCAGCCAACAAACTTGAAGGTGCGTATATATCTCTGTATCTGGCCACATTCCCGCATTCCCCTGATGCCCGCGCTGTTGTGCTACAGATTTCTCATGGCGATGCCGCTGGTCGAGTCATTTGGCCATTGTTGTTGCTGCCGACGCCGCCGCTCTGGAAGAAAAGACTTTCGGAATATTCCGGGGGACCGCACGGATGACACTGCGGGCTTGCTGCGAGCATAATATTCGGGAATGGGACAATGCGGGAGGACGACCGAATCGCGCTCGATGGAATGTCGGGAGTGTGCGCCGACTTTATGATCCCATTTAGTTTTAGATTCCGGCGACCGCGCAACTATGCCATTCTTGCACCCACCCATTCCTGCACAGCCACCCAAATACGGTGCAGATACCGATGGCAATCAGGCCCGCAAAGCTTAAATAGTATAAATAGAATAAGTGGGGAATGTTCGAGTTTAACACCGAGCAGTTTCTGAATGCGAATTGCCCGGAAATGTCCCGTTTACAATTTCGAATAGTTGCAAGCATTTATATATCTATGCTAATAATGGGGAACATCTCAATAATTTGAGGGTTTTTATTCGATTTTAACTCGTTCGAGTTATATTGTTTCAAAAGTCATTTTCTTCAAGCTAAGAGTCTTCAAGATTGACTTAACATGAAATCACTTTTGTCAAAGTATTCCTACATGAAGTGATTTTTCTTCTTATGGAATTCTGGGATTGTAGTTTCAAAATTTGAACAAAATATTCACTTGTTCTAAATTTCTGAAATAGCAGAAGTTTCTCTTCCAATTGATGATCAAAACGATCCACAACAAAAATTTCAAAAAATCAGACAGAAATCTCTTATAAAGTAATTTCCATTACTGAATTAAATTTGAAGAATTAAAAAGATAGATTTCTGAAAGGAAGATTGAAGATCAGAATTTGCGACAATATTAATTTCAAAAAATTGAAATTTCTTCTTCATCTAAGAAAATATAAAGAAATAGAACTTTCATAAAGTTCCAAGTAAAATTATTTCCAAGTATTCAAAATCTCATTACCAAAAATAGAACAAGACAAAATCTCAGACATAAAAAATTAATTCCCATTACTAGATACTTGCAAGCTTCTGGAAGAAAATGAAAAATAATTAAAAAACTATAAAATGCACGCTTTCATAAAGTGAACATTCCCTTACGGGAGATTTCATCAACTTCTTCATACAATAGTTAAAAATTTAATTTCGTTTCCCAACATCCCAGCTTTAATAAGCGAAATAAAGAAAAGTCCCACGCTTCCGTTCAAACAATTCCTTTTAATAATTTAATTAACAAAAAGCATTGGATTAGACATCCTTTACATGGCCCAAGAAATACACCAAGATTCCAAGACAACTCAAAAGAATTTTCAAATAAGTAATCTCATGGCATTATCCTTGCAAATCCAAAAATATGATTACGCTAATTAATTTAACTAATTGCCCACTCGCGAGATGACTATAGTAATCCAAGTTGTATCCTTGGATTACATCCTTCCTGCCTTTATTGGCCCAGACATGGTAGAAAAGTGGCTGCGCAAGAACCGGAAGTGGAAGAGCACTTTGCATTCACTATTTACAAGATGGGCAGTCCTTAAACTACCAGGGTGTTATCCAAGGATGCGAAGACCACCTGATCCAATACTTAGCTCTTTATGAATTCGATTTGACTACATTGTTGGCCACCGTTGAGGGCGCTGCATTCAGGAGAGAATTACGTAATATTAACTTTAGATGAGCCTAATTTAGGACTATTATATCCTGCTGTAAATGTACAGGATAAGAGCCTGGAAAGCGAAGGACTTCTTATGCGTGAATACCCACACTTTGAAGACGTCTTCACCAACACGAAGACAACAAAGTCCTGGTTGATAATAGGGTAAACTTACATACATAAAATTATTCCATTTTCATATTTTATTATTGGATGGAATTATAGCTTGAAATGTTTCTGCAAGCTGCTTTCAGACACGAACCTGGAGGATGTCGGAATTTTATAGTCCTTTAAGATGATGTAATGGGTGTAGTTGGTGAGGACACTCAGTAGATGGGTTGTAAGAGGTACGAGGAAACGTTGGGAGCAATAATTTACCTGCCGTTCATTGGGCCGACGTTCGGGACGTACGAAGAGCTCGCGGTGATAGCTTCGTCCGGAATATCCCCGGATTCCATTCCCAGCGGCTCATTGCACGATTCTGGAACACAAAGAAGCAGAGAAGAGACGTTAGCGACGGTGGCAATTAGAATGAAATTTATGAGTGCAAAACAGACTTAAATTTTGATCGATTTATGGTCTGACAAATTTCCTTCTGGAGGGTTTCACTATCCAAACAACGTTTGCTTGGATTTTTTTGGTCAATTTTGATGAATAATTCAATCGGTGGTTTTCCAGAATACAAGTATCATTAGTTAAAATTATAAGTAACTTCTGTTTTTATTAGGCATTTATTTGGTTTCATTAAACAACAAATTTCTTTGATTTTAGACAAAATTCTTGGTCTTAAATGATCCTTTTTACCAGATCCATCTTATCCACCAGATCATTTTCAGAAAAACCACCTGCTTTACTCTCCTTTTGAAATTTTCCACATGGAAAACTTTAATTTCAAAAATTGAGTCAAATAACTTCTGAAAACTTCCTCTTTGGGTCCAAACTTGATTTTACAAGAAGGAATTGGTCAACATCTAGGAAGATGGTACAAGATGGTAGAAGAAATATTCTGCTGAAACCAAAATCAACAAATATAATGTCTCTGATAAATAATAATTAGTTGTCCTTAATTTGGACCACCAAAGGCTCTTCATTATTCTTCTGGTTTCAGGTTGAACCTTCGAGGACCCACATTGTATCAATATTACAAAATGAACCATTAAATTAACCCAACCATCAGTCATTCATTGACAACCTCCCTTAAGATAAACAGGTGCTTCTCGTGTTACGTTTCAATCCAATGAAGTTGTCATTGTTTCAGTTCCAATTCTGAACCTATGCAGTTTGGGTATTGCGTATGGGGTTTGTGGATGGTTGGCCCAACGGAATGAAATTGTGTATTTACCATATTACAGGCCGCAATGTGACGTGAATCCAATTGAAACATTAAGCGCAAACATTGCGTTAGCGTTCCAGTTCAAGTAGAGACAACGTCAATTTCGAACAATGAGAAGGCAATTCGTATATTGTTACAAACTGATGTGTTCTCGTCTATGGATGTGGTGTGTGGGTTGTTATGGTATTTATTCGACTATAAATGGGATACGTAATTGGAGACAAAACTGGTCGATTCACACATGAAAGCGTGGGACGTATTGGAAAAGTTTAATTGGATACTGGAATTATTTAATAAATGGATTTCTGACTTCGCATGGAATTTAGCTATTAATTAATGAATTTATTAATTGTCGTTTGAGTTATGTGTACTGGAAGTATAAACATAATTATTAATAATTATTTTGCATAAGATTTTTTTGGAAAATGAAGTTTCTCTATAAATTTTAATTAATTTCTGATTCCATGTGAAATTTTATTTAGATTTAATTATAAATTGGATTGGATCACATTTTTTTAGTTTTAATTTATTGAAACATTTTGATGTAACAAAAAGTTCCTTTTTGAAATGTTAAGTAATTTTTTGATGATTTTTTTCAAAATAGAAGTTCCTGTATAACTCAATCTGTAAATAAGGGAAGGAAGCAGCTTTTCGAATAAAATTGAAATTGCTAGCGCAATGTAAATTTGCTTGCGCGCTTTCCTGAGCATTGGCGAACATTTTATTCGTGTAACATGTTCGCGAATTTGGCCGGTCGAATGCGTACGCTTGTTACATTTCCATTTTCTATTTCGACCATTTGCGCCATTCTCATTTTAAACAATAACGAAAAACCAGGAAGGAGACCACACCGCATGGCGAATAAATTTCCAACGCATTCGTATGTACTATTGCTAAATGAAATCGCCTGCTGAAAGCGAAAATGTTGCACCCGACCGTTCAGAATTGCCGTGCGAAATAAAACTTAAAAATATTCGTTTTTAATAAAACCTTAAAGTTCTGAACAAACTTCTCATACACTCTATGGAGTTAATACAATAATAATAATGTTACACCGAGATGGGTTTTGGATGGCTGAAACAATTTTTAATTTTAATTATTTGGGAAATGTTATTCAAATTGAATATATTGCTATATAAATAGTAAAATTCATTTTACGACTGCAATCGTCATCAAATTCAAATACAATCATAAAAAACGAGATTTATGACATTTTATTTTCCGGCTTTTATTTGTGCAACGAATAAAAATTGTGCAATATTTGATATGATTATTGTTATTGTGATGTGAAAAATGGGAAAATATTTTATTTTATAAAATTTTTTACTCTTATCATCCGAATTAACTAAAAGGCTTATTATATTGTGAAAAATTTTAGTTCACTATTAGCAAAACAACTAATTATAACCACCTGTAATCTTTATGATTTTCACGTCAATTTTATTTTGAAAAATATTGTTATCAGTTATATTATTGTTTTCGTTAATATATGCTAACAGAACGCCAAACAGAATTGTTTGTTATCATGCTAAAATTGATGTTTTTTGCTGAAATAGCATGTCGTGGCAAAACGTGCACAAACTGAAAAATAATAAATAATTCCTCGACAAATAGTGATTAATTTATTGCAAAATGAATTGGAACTTGCCTGCAAATACGATTTGTATGTAGGTTCTGCAAAACACATTGCTGTGAATAATTGCAAAACGTGTATGTAGGCCAAATGTTCTGGGAATTTGTGTTGTTGAATTTTAAAAATTATTATGTAACTGGAAAATGAAATATTTTCCGCTGTTCAAGCGCAATGCGAATGAGCGACAATTTATTTCATTTACAATGAAAGTTCTATTTATATACCGTTTTCCTTGGAATTATTTATCATTTTGTTTTTTGTTTGATCTATTTCCATTAATATTGCATGTAATGTATGAATTCAGTGAATTCAATTTCAAAATCAGAAAAATGAGAACCTATTTCTTACAAGGAAACTTCATGATGAATCGTAATGGATTTTATCAATTGTTTAAATTATCTATTATTTGTTTTGCTAATTTTTAGCTAAATTATTAATTGAAATAGTTATTCAAATTTGCAAAATGGTTGCATTTGGATTTTGAATTAAACCATTTCCCTCACAAATTGCACTTAAACTGCTGGAGTTATTGCACTCGCGATTGCGATAATAATTAAAAATTATTTGCAATTAGCCCTTTGTGCACGATATCATGACGTAACGTTTAATTGAATTTGTCGTCTGCATTCATGTGCACTGACCTGCAACAACAATGTGCTCGTTATTCATTCACTCATTCGTGTAAGTACATGAGGCAATTTGTAATTCGAAATTTCCATATTTATATTTAAATCTATCGTTTTTAATATTCATACGCTTATTTATAAGTAAGTAATTTCGTCTCATATTTTAAGTTGCATCATTTGATGTAACTGAACGATGATCATTATTTATTTAAACCCATAAACATGTTTCGTGCAAAAATTAAATTGGTATTAAATTGGTATTGTAATTGAATGACATAATTGTTCAACTTGAAAGTTATATTCGGCTGGAAGTTGATATTAAATTAAAATATAAAAAACAGGAATTTGACTCTCAAGTAAGTTAATTATGCAAGGCAGTATTGCAAAAAGTTTGGCAAAATGAGCAAATTGGGTTTTTTAACTTCCCCGAAGCAAATTTATTCTTAGGACACATAATATCAAGGATGTATTGTAAAAAATAACAAGACCTGTCTAGACGTTTGCTCATTGAAAGTCTAATCGAGCATGAGACATTCCTTTAATGTTTATTCAACATTCTTCGATATTTCGTGCTCCAGTTAATTCCCCAATATCAAATGGGAATTCTTTTCTGTTTGTGAATTTGTTTATCATTTAAATATATATCCAAGATGGACTGTATTATACTTTGCGTGCAATGAAGCAATGAATTGTCTGATTCATAAATAATTTGCTGACTTCTAAAAAAACATATTTAAATATAATTTTTTATTTGTAAGACAAAACGTATATAAATGCACGGTGTATGCTTAACATCATACGATAGATGTGAAAACGTCAACAGGGGTGTTTATACGAAATACAATCTGTTTTTATAATTACCACGCAAAATGAGAGTGTTTAAGCTTAAATCATGCCCTTTAAAATGCTTTTTTAATCATCAAAATCGGTCAAATAGTTCTTGAGATATATGAAAAAACATTTCCTATAGGAATACATTATGTGAAGTATGTGTGCTGTTATTTATTCTTTCTATTATATTCGACCCTCGTGCAGTGCGCTGCGGTTGCATTCCTCGCATTCCGATCCCATTGTTCGTTGTTTACTTTGCAACTGTTTACTTGTTACTGTGTCAATATTCTATTCATCGCTGCATTCCATCGTTAAAGGGTTAAACCAATTAGTACTCAACTCTTTTTTGTGGAATGGGGAATCAAGTTCATTCGAAACGAACCAGTTCTCTTCTTTTTGAAAATACATCAATATCTCCGAAACTAATGGAGCGATTTTTCTGATTCAAAAAGCATTTATCATATTTTGGCGAAAAAATAACATCGGTCATGGTCTTGAATCTGTGCGGGACTACCCGAACCAGTTCTCTTCTCACATTTTCATCAATATCTCCAAAACTAATGATCCGACTTAGTTCCAATGCGATTTTCTCGCAAACGGCTCGACCGATTTTCACCAAATTTGAAATAGAAACTAATAACACTAAGATGCTTAACATATTGTGAGTGGAGAAGTTGTAAAATGACCGGGGGTGGCTCTTAACTATGAAAAATTAAATTATCGGTCAATTGTTTCATTTTGTTGTACCTTCAAACGATTCATTTGGCATAATCAAATCTAAAGCAATAAAAAGCAATAAACTTAATAGTCAATAAATTCCATTACGATTTTATTGATATTATTAACAAATCAATAAATGGAATTTGAAATTGTAGTAATAATTTTTCCAAAGTAATGTATAAGTGATTTTTTTTGCAAAATGATGAATGGGAAATGAAATGATTAAAAAGGAGACATTTTAAAGAAAGGAAAATAATTGCCAATTTTAAACTATAACTATAATCCTTTGCAATTACGTTTAATGAGCAATTATAATTTGTACACTGAGGGAATTTATGTTTATTTGTGCAGCAGTGCATAATCGTTAAGTTTTTGCTGAGCTCGAACTGAGCAAGCCAAGCAAACTTTCCAGTTCAACTTGAAAGTGCTGCCATCATTTTTATTAACATCTGCATTATGAACATTTTTGTTTTTATTTCAATGGAAAAATAAGCTGTTTTAACTTTATTGTTTGAGATTCATACATTCATAACATTAAGAAAAACTAAATTACTATTTTTGACTACCAATCAGTTTATAATTAACATCCTGTTTATATCGAATAATTAATTAGTGCAGTAATTATTAACTTTGATATCTGAGTTAGAATTCTAATTACGGAAAATTAGAAATCATTTGTAGCCCTAGTTTATGTATAATTAATTAATTAAAGAATATTAACCATCGTCAATAGTTTGAATATAATGTGATTATAGCAGTTAATTGCAAATTTAGAAATAAATAATATTGTACAAGAAAATTCCAAAAATAAATACTTTCAAAATACTTGTTGGCCAGTATTTTTAACGATAATTTGCGAAAGTTTTTGGCCAAATAATTAACAAACTCTCGTTTGTAGAAATAAACAAATAAGCTTAGTTATAATTATAGAATTTGCACAAAATATAGCCTTAATTATCACAAATGATATTAAACAATATGCGTACTTATGCAGATAAACAAATGGTCAATTATTTGTTCAATTATAATTCGTAAATACATTGTTGGATATATTTATAACTAATTGTAAAACGATTTTATTCAGTACACACTAAAATGATTGCATTAATAATTATTAATTATTTTGCAATTACCACACGTATTAATTGCAGCCAAACTGTTCAAATGAATCATTTATTAAATATTCATAAAATTAATTGCTGGATGATTATTTTCAGTTAAACAAATCGATTTGTATCTTGATTTTATGTGCAAAAATAGGTGGCAAAATATTCGTAATTGCTTAATAAAAATTCAATAAAATGTTTGTACTGAACCAATTCATATCGCATGATTTTTAACTGGAATTCCATATGCAAATATCATTTAATCGGCCAGCATCGGATGTCAAATAAAAGCCACATTCAAATTTAGGCGAATTCGCGAAATTAAATTTCATATTGGCGAATAAACTTTAATGATAATAACGAACGATCTGCTCCAATAATAACTAAATGCTGAACTAATATTTGGATTCGGAATTAATAGCTCGTTTGATATTCATTTATAATCGACAACTTGCATCATATTGCATGTCACATTACATGGAAATTTTCGCCGAAATTTCTTCAAATGACTAAAATATGCACCACAATGCAAATATAATTTATTTTTACAATTCTTACTATTGTGAAAATGAGGCATCATTAAAACCTCCATTCGCACAATAACCCGGATTATTTCCTCCACCCTCGCATCAAAAAAGAAATTAAATAAAAAGAATTAAAATAACGCGAAAAGGCCGACCTGAAAAATGAACGGACAATACGAGTAAATGTGTCAGTAATTAACTTAAACAAAAAAGGACGAGTGACACACAAACTGAAAGGGTTTAGACGGGAATTATGCGACAAAAAATCCCTTTTTACCCCATCCACGAAAAGGGAACATGGGGATGGTTTTCGCGAAGGCGAGCAGAAAAGAGAGCCCAAAAACAAAAAAAAAATAAATGTATGAGCCTGGAAAAGGTAGTTGGTAAAATGATGAAGAATGAGTAGAAATGGCTCTGAAATGGGTAGAATGGTGGTTGGCATGTAAAATATTACCCCGGGAAATGTGGAGGACGATGCAAACAAGAAGCGCAAAAAAATGAAACGCTGGGAACAAACAACAAAGCGGGAAAAACGTGAATAATTGAAAATAAAAAGTTGTGCGCGAATAATGAGTGTGGAATTACGTTTGATGATTCAATTCCAGGGCTGTGAAAGTTTCAAATGTGCCATTGCATCATCACATCATTGTGTGACGGTTTGGATGGTGTAATTTCGGGACGGGCCAAATTAAAAGCAGAAGGTTCGTCCTCATGCGTCAGCGAGAAGAGTGCGCTTTATTTTATTTATAACTATACTTAGCTGGGAAATATTGTCGAAAGAATGGGCCCGAGGCGGGCATAATGTGGACTCATGTGCGGCCCAAGAATGGGAAAGGATGGGTGGCAAATGTGTAGGTGTGCAGGGCTGAAAGGGCGGATGAAGAATGGTGGAAGGAAAACTTTGTTCATGGTAATGTAGGTTGGAATGTGCTCGTCGTCTTCCACTAGTAGTGATTTTAGTGTTGATTCATTGAATTATGGCGTGACTAACTAAACATATTATGCAATATTTAATATTGTTTCGAAGTTGGAAAGCGTATATTTTGTGGTAATAAATAATCGTGGGCGACATTTGCTTGGTACAGTTGAAAGTGTGACATTAAAGTTTCCACTGATTTTCTGTTTGTATAATATAGTTCGAGTGGTAAATGCAATTATCCTTGAAAAATCAGGTTAATTACCAAATCATAATTAATGTGTATTGCCAATGGATTATTGTGTTTGCACAAGGAATAAAAAATTAACGACCTATTGTGTTTATTATCACATTCCTCAAAGTCAATCCTTCCAGAAGGTTAATTTATTTTATACTCATAGACAAAACCATATCCTAGAAAATTTAGCTTCAGTTGGGATAGAAATAAATTTAGATTTTCAAATATCATTTGTGGTTTACTTTGTTTATTTTAGATTTAGATAAAAGTCAAAAATCTGTAGCCTTATAATAAAAAAATCGCTTTTTGAAAATTGGTGGAGGCGCCGGTCTTATGAAGTTTTGCATTTGAAATTGAATTATCTTTGAGTACCCGAAGACACATTTAAAACTATTTTGAATATTTCTTAAGTGTTATTTTTACCTAAATATTCTTTTGTAACTAGAAAATTTTGGGTTCAATTGTGAAATTTTAGTTTTCAAATACGTGGATGTTTAAATTATGCTTCAATTTCAATAGAAACATTTAAACTATTTTGTAAACGTTATTATTGCCACAATTTTCTGGGGTTAAACAAAGTCAATTCTTTTCGAAAAAAATCATTCTGGGATAATAAATAATTTCAATTATTAATCTTAGGTTTAGTTTAAAGACAAAAATTTACAGTTTTATAAAAAAAATTAATTTAAAAAAAATTGGTGGAGGCGCCGGTCTTACCTAAATTTGCATATTATATTGAATTATCTTTAATAACCAGTTTTTTTACGTTGTCAGGGTTAAATCTAAGTTTTCTTCTTGCAATTATAATTAATACTATCCTCCTCACAAAAATATTATCCTGGATAGTTTCTATTCAGATAAAAGTCTATTCAGATAAAAAAACTTTCCCAGACAAATATCTTTTGCTGTTCGTTTGAATCTTTTATTAATAACATATTTCTCTAAGGTTTTATCCTGTGACGATTACTTTTCGTTATGTTTTCCCATCTTTTGCAACTTTGCATGTGAAAATTGCAACAAATTAATTTGAAACAACCTCAAAATTCGCACCTCTGCTAAATCCATCGATAAGTCAAACCCTTATTATGGGTCACTCGTGGCAAAACGAAACGAACGTCGAATGTGAAACGCAATCCTAATTTTTGCATAATAAATTACACACTTTCGGTGTGATCGTGACTTTGTGCGGTTCAAAACATGCGGTTTTCCCTTTATACGTGCATGCATTGTGCCTCGCGCACAGTTTTCCTTTCCACCGTTCCCTGGTGGGTTTTCCAGCCGGCTTTGAGACTCGGCGAGCGCGAAAACAGCGGCGGCAATCACACACTGGCTGGAAAATTCACGTCATTACATCGATGGCTTATTAAAATCGCGTTTCCATGTTGCTGCCCCCATGGTGCGCGCACGAGAGCTCCGGCGCGAAATGGAAAACTCGATGGCATACAAAATGCTCCCGAAGAGGAAAACTCACAAACGCGCGCGCGGTGTTGGATTTCGTGCTTTGTTACATTTCTCATTCGAACCACCCCCCCAAACCGCCTCACACGACCATGAGAACAATTCCAGGATACGTATACAGAATGTTACCGTTCCATTGAAGGCTGATTGTGAAGGCTGTTGGTGATTGTGAGGGGATTTCTTGGAGATTTTCGAACATTAGGTGAGTTTATAAATCGTGGATCGTACGAGGATCATTTGGCGTTGCTTGGTGGTAAGGATAATACCGGTTATTGTTACAACATTACGTTCGCGTCGTGTTTGATGGCGACGCGTAATTATTGTGTGTATGCGTTTGGCTGAGGGCGCAAATTCAATTAGGCTGCGAATAGACCGAACATTACCCGATCATTATATGGTGTTGGCTATCGATGTATGATCCGAGAAGTTATCAGATCATCATAATTAAATGTTAGTTTCGGTTTCAATTTGCATTCGATTTGTGCTCAATCTTTTCACACGTTCTGAAGTTATAATAATTTCTTGACAAATTTTATATATATGTCATAACGGGTTGTGCATTTTTGCATTCAATTTAATTTTAATTCCATAAAAAGCATTCCTTTTTATATTCATGTGATTTCACAAATACCTCATCGGGAATTGTTGGTCATAATTTAAATAGACAATTTTCATAAATAATCATTATAATCATTATAAATAATTATAATTTTAAAAATAATCAAAATTATTACATTAAATCATAATTACATCATATCATAACATTTCAAAATTTGGTGGAGGCGCTGGTCTTACCTACATTGGCATATAAAATACAGAATTTGAAATCAATAGGTTTCATATTATTATTTATGGTTTAAGCAACATTTAGTTCCCTCTTTGTTGTTAAAAATAATCAAGGCTTGAATCTATGATATTTTGATAGTAATATAACTTTTGAATTTTGGTGGAGGCGCCGGTCTTATCTGAATTTGCATACGAGATTGTATTATTCTTAAAAGTCATGACATTTAAGATTATTAAGATTATTGCTAATTTTAACAATGTTTTAAGCAACAGTTCATTCCTTCTTTGTTATTTCTCTTTTATATCTGTTATCCCTCTTAAATCTATGATATTTTTTATAGTAATTCAAGTTTTCAATTTTGGCGGAGGCGCCGGTCTTACATAAATTTCCATATGGGGATGGTTTTAAGCCTAGCAGATAAACATTTTTTTGTTGGATTAAACATTGTTAGAGTAAAATTAAGTAATTTTACCTGACTTTACCTGACTTACCTGACTTTATCATTAAAAATAATCAAAATTTTAACATCTACAGTAATTTACCTTTTCAAATTTTTTGGTGGCTCTTATAAGAATAAAAATGTAGTACTTTTTTGAATATTCCTTTTTTAAGCATTTTTTGATTCCAAGTTTACATTATTGTTAATAATAATTAAAGATCAAATACTACACCATAATAATAGTATTTCAGTATTTAAATATTGGCGGAGGCGCTGGCCTTACCTAAAATTGCACATGAAATCGACTTAATGTTAGATTTAAAACTATATTGGATAATTTTCTTTTAAAAAATGTATAAGAAATATATAAAAGTTTTTCCTATGTAAAACCCAAAACATTTTTGTTCATCAAAATTCAGCAACAAAGCAACACTATCCTCAATTCTGAATTAATATTAGTTCATACTGACATGGACTTTCCCTGATTTTCCCTGATTGAGCTTCACTAGTCCATTCTCCCTCGTGAGTTCGCCAATTCAGGACGATCACTCGCTGAAGGCCAAATAGTTAAAACAATGCCCGAACTCTCTTGGCGAGTTTATGACGTTTCCACGTTGGGCAGACCGATATTACATTTATAATTGAATCCGTGATTAATACCTAGTCGACCTTTATACGAGGCGCTGAATAATTCATTACGTTTTCGTTCGGTTTCATCTTCCACCATCCACTGGATGCTCTGGACTCACACCAATCCAAATGGCCCACTTTCCAGGACTCCAAATTCGACCGACCAAATCATCCAGCTTTTCCAATTCCATATACATCTAAACATTAGTTTCCGTTCGTACAGATATATTTGTCTGACGTTTGGGATGTTTTCAGAGATGCGAAAGAGACGTTTACCCTTTTCCAATTGTGATCGTAAACAATATACTTTCAACTTTCCAACCAAACTATCTCCAACCCACGCCAACAAATCCTTGCCTGCTTTCTGAAGGATGAAAAGGACATGTCAAAACTACGTTTGTTCAAAATCCACTTCTTGTTCCAAGGTCTCATTAGGCTTTTTGTCCACCCGTCACGCCGAGCGGAATTCAACTGTTGTTGGTTATTCGGGCGAGCAGTTGGATTGAATGGGTTGCCCATATAAAAGTTGGAAGCACCGAGGTGAAGTGAAGTGAAGACGATTCGCCAATATTCCCGGCTGGTGCTTCTCGGAGTATTATTCGTATTCATTATGCGTAACCCACAAGTGTGATGTAAATCTGCGAATTGGAAAATCCCATTTTCCTCCGACTCGACTCTTCTGCTTTCCTTTTTTTCCGCGCCTTTCTTCTTCTCAATTTCAGCTCGTGCATTGTCCGACTTTAATAGAAATCCTGCCAAACTGATTTACAATGGGTAATATGTTTTTTGCTAGAATTTTCCAATCGGAATTAAAATTCGCACTTATTTTATCTGAGATTTGTTTTCAAATTCTGCAGCGAATCTAATCTGTTGCGGGGGTAAATTGAGTTAGATTCGGTGATTTGAAGAGGTTTTCCATTAGTGCTGGATGCACAGTGCGAAAAATAAAATGAGATTAAAGAAATAAATGTCCAATTCGAGTGAATTGTGGACCATCATTGTCTAAACAAGACGAAGGACAGAACGGAAGCAAAAAGGCTGCTTGTTGCGAATGGTTCGAATCGCTGAGTTTAACTTAATTTCCAACGAGTTACCACTTGCTGGCAGTAACCAACAGAGTTGTCCATTCTTCACAATTACTTTTCGTAGCTCATACAATTCCGATGAGGTTATATAACATTTTTGTTGGATTAGAATCAGTTTAGTGGTTTTTTCTCATTAAAATTTAAATTATATAATTTCCTATGACTGCATCCTTATTTATTATTATCCTGATTTTGTTTGATAGATCCTCTATCACTAATTGAATCTTCTGAATCTTTCTTGTGACAACGAAATTTAATAAAAAAGAAAATGAAAAATCTTTGGAACGAACAACCCAAAAGTGTATGATAGATCAATAATGAAAAATATTTCTAAATGATTTCCCATTTGTCATCCAATATAGCTCACACCCTCCGGATGGAGATGGAGGCTTGGGGGTGGTATTTGGAGGCGGTATGAGATTACAGTTTACGACACTCATTTATTCGCAATAAATTCGCGTTCGTGCTCACCCATTCGCTTTTTTCGCCTCTTAACGCCTGCTGCCTAAATGTATAGTACATCTTTTTACGATTATGGTACGCCTCCTCCTCGTTGACGACATCGTTTCCTGGTATGTTGTAGCTGCCGTCCTTCCATCTTTGGCATGCGACCGGAAGTGGGGAATGCACCATCGTGGGGCATGCCGTTTAACAACTAACGAAGTGCGACATTAGTCGATAAGACCGTATTTGATGGCCGTTCGCGCACTAATGAGTTTTCTATCGGCATGCGCGAGCGCACATTTCTGCATGGTTACGATGGTTTTATTGTTTGAACGGGGCAAAGCAAGGGGAGGAAGATGGGTAAAATGCATGTAAGGATGAGTTAATGTTGCATATTTCCATAGGACGTCTGAAGAAGACATTTTGGAATGGTGTGATTAAAGTTTCCAGGGGAAAGATTTTTCTGTTAGAATAAGCCTTTCCAGTTTTTGGTATTTTTTGTAGGTTTTCAGAATCTTACAGTTTACATTTGGTTCAAGTTTTCTAAGGTACCTTCTGGATCTGAAGTACTTATTGAATATTGCAATTATATTCGTATTGAAAAATTCCACGGATTGAGGAGACATTCATTTCTGATGTGAATTGGATGAGATTCTAAAGTTCAGAAAATGATTCAAGCCCCTAAAAGGTAAAATCTGTTTCTTGTCAAACTGTTTCCAGTCTTAAGGATGCGATAATTTCTTAAATTTTGATCCTAGAAGTCAGCACTTAAATGGGAAATTTAATTATTCTGATTTCCGATTGAAATTATTTATATTCTTCTTTGATAATGCATCAATCCTTAATTAGACATTTAAACTATTAGATTTTTAACCATTTTGTTTAAACATTGTTTAACTCAAGTTTTGTTCTTTAAATTATTAAAAATAATTAAAGATCTAGCATAAATCTACGGTATAATAATAGTAATTTACCTTTTAAAATTTGGCGGAGGCGCCAGTCTTACCTAAAGTTGCATGTAAATTTGAGTTATATTTTAAAACTATTACATTTCAAATTATTTGAAACATGGTTTCTTTAGCAATGTTTTAACTTCTAATTCCAAAGTTGTTGTTAAAAATAATCGAAAATTTTCCATGAATTTATAGTATTGTGTTAGTAATTAAAATTTTCAAAATTGTGCAGCTGTTTACCATAATTTGCATACAAGATTGAATTATTTTTAAATGAGTATTGTTAATTTAGAGAATGTTAAAGCCAACATTTGGGGTCCTCTTTATTGTTAAGTATATTCAAAATTTTAACTTAAGTCAATGGTAATTAAATGGTAAATCAATTTTTCAATTTTGGCGGAGGCGCCGGTCTTACCTAAATTTACATACAGATTAGTACATTTAACTAATTTGAATATTGAAGATTATGTAATATTTCAACTATAATGTGAATGTTTAAATGATTTTACTGTTGCAATGATATTCACAGAAAATAATTCAAACTTCTAGAAGGTAAGACCTTGATAAAAAAAACTGTGATAATTTCTCAGATTGTGATTGAAGGTTTGATTGGTACCAAATTTTGCACCTACTTTTCCTGGTTTCAGTTGGTCCTGAAATGTGGACCAATTTGTTTAATTACTGGTTTCTATTTCTGGTTGGCTTCGAACCAATATTACAACCAAAAATAGTTAATAAAAAAAATATACCATAAAATAACTTTCAAGTACTTTTAATAGTCCCACTTTTATAATTTTTCCAAATCTAATGGAATTTCCCGTATTTGCAAACTTTCACCTTTGATTAGATTTGCTGAAAGGAAATATACCCCCGTTGTGATTTTGGAACCAGAGGCAATAAATAACTCATGAAGAGTAAATAACTCCCAGCAGATATTTGTTTAACGCAAACTTTTAATGCGATTTCCCTTGATGTTCCCTCGATGGGAACATTCACCAAACCGCACCAACCAGTTCCCATTTGCTCATTTCTCCATCGCCGCCCGGTTCCGAGTTCGGTTTGCTGGTCGGAGGGCGCCATCAAGCGTCAGCGTGAACGCGCGGAAAAAAGTCATCAATCACCGAAAAACTTCATTTAAATTAGCATCCGCGTTCCATACTTTATGCGCATACAGAGGCGCATTTGGCAGGACTTTGGTTTGAAGTTGAGTGGCTCGCCGGCGTTTTTCAGCCAAAGCACACAATTTTGGACCGTCGTCGTTGAAGAGCGTCCCGACTGGGTCGCACGCCATCCTCATGCATATGCCACTTTTTTCATTCCATCCTGGGGGCGGCGCGGAAATGTGCGAAGAGAATAGGCGCACGAGAGGCACTTCCAGGCGGCATGCTTCGGGATGATGACGACTATCAGCGAGTGGCCGAGAATGGAAGAAGGGAAGGAAACCGTCACGGGAAACGAGGACTTAAGGAGGGACGGTGAAGTGAACCCTTTCGGGCGGAGGACGTTATGGCATTCCTTCGGCGCTGGCGGCCGTCAGCGTTCGAACTAAATCCGACGAGTAAATTGCATGTCACTCCGTTCAAGACGAATAGGCCAGAAACGTGAAATTTGTTACAACTAGTTTTGCTTGCCACCAGCCACGAATTCTTTCACGTTTTGCCATCCCAGAAAGTTTTCACTACGTGTAGTTAAAAATTACTTGGAGCTGATGGTTGCCTTATTCAAAAATTCTATTGTGTTTTTTTCCCTTTCTGGTTAGGTCATCAATTAAAGTTGAAAATGCAAAGTTACCAAACCAAGAATTGAAAAATTTCACTGTTAAATATTTACATTTTTCTGTTTCGAATTTATTATCCTTTTTTGTCATGAAAAAAGTGATAATTGTATTCTTTTAAGGTGATTTTTAATACAAACATTGATTTTAATAAATTATCCTGCATTTTTCAAATGTTTAGGACCTTTATTGCACATCAGATTTCCAAGAAAGTGGGACACAATGGGAGGTCTAAAACTGTTTTTTTACTTATTTAAATACTTTCACAATAAAACCCTTAAATCCTTTATACTTCAAACTAACTTAAAGTCCTTTATATTTTACTACATCTGCAGTCACTGAAGAAATTACCTGCAAGTTGAAGTTTGGTCGACCACCGATAAGATTTTATTAATTATTTGAACGTTGCGTGTTTCATTTTATAGCTTTTCCCTATTTTTCTCAAACCCTCACTTTCATGCTTCGAAGTTTTCAGGTAAAACTTCGAATAAATATTAATCCTTGAATTCCATCAATTTCAAAATAACATTATTTAATGAAAATCCTGGAAAAACAAAACATTCGCTTTAACTCCTTCGAAATGATGCAATTAAATTTTAATTCAAACCTAGAATAAAATGTATCGCAACTTTAATGTAATTAAATTTAGCAAGTTTTCTTCGAACGTCTCATTCCAGACGCTCCTTATTTGCAAATCCAACAGGACTACATGCAGCACATCGAGTGCATGGATGGCGATAAGAAAGGCGGAATAATAGGAAAATAGAGGAAGGACGAAGTCCAAATAAACTACACCGCACGCTGCGGTTAATTTAATCCAATAACTCTGTTCTCTTCTGCACCACCACCATCAACAGTGGTGGTTGGAGGCGGCACTCCATACTGTTTGATATGCTGCATTCCCTATTCCCATATTTCTGGTCCTCCCCATGAAGAGGAGTTGTGTGCGCGCACATCCTCTTCTCCCGAAAAGGTAGCGTCTCTTTGTCTGGGAACCAGGAACTACTAGTTCCCTCACACGCGCGCTTTCCCGACCGAGTTTTTCCATTATCCTTGCATGCGAGCCTATCGTCGCACTACTGTCTCATCATGTACGTGAGTAGTGACAAAATTTCCACTTTCCATGTTTCATTCGGTTATTATTCCCATTCTTACATATTCTGCTGCGGAGCGCGCGGAATGTGGAACATCTAGTCCAACAATTTATAGGAAGTGCTTTAATATTCAGCTCATATTTTCACTTGACAATGCATCCCACATATACATATTGTGTGTGTGGGCACGAAGGTTCATGTGAAAAATATTCAATTTTAGTCATTTATCTACAGGAGGAAGAAGCAAGAAAAGCAAGAAAAACAAATAGATTTATGAATATATTTTAGCTACCTGAGTTTTTGCACAAAGTGTGGTTTTTAGGGACAATTTTCAGGATTTTTCTGTTGATAAATCGAATTAAGATTTTAGAGAAAAATTTTATTGCCAATTATGTTTTATTGTATGTTATGCATTAATTTTTTTCTTCAAAAATTATTCGAAAAATTTTAGATCAAGATATAATTTCAGTCCATTAAGTCAAAATTCAAGGATAATAGTATTTCAAAATTTTTATCAGAATTTCTTGTAGTTTTGTATCAAATATCATGAGGAAATTATCACATGTCACAAATTATGACGTTAATTATGTTTGGCAAATTATGAATTTTTGCAAACATAGTTAACAGCACTTAATTTCAAGATTTGTCATCACAGATTACTCTTCAGTAAAATAAAAAGCATTTTTCCATTAAATGTATAAACAATTTTTGAAACAAGATTTTCTTCAGTTGGAATTCAGGCAAGATCAATTAAATTTTATAAAAGGAGTGTAATTCAGATTTTTAAATGAAATTGAGAAAATATCAAATGAATTTCAAATCTGCGAATTGTAATCCAGAAAACATCATTTCATTCATAATGCTATAAATATTTCATAAATGTAACTCAGAAATTAACTTATGAATTGTCAATTATATTTACCAAATTTGAATTTCAATTGCTTCAAACTGAATTACTTAATAAATTTGAATTAGATTTGCTACTTACTTAATTAAAAATCCCTAATCTAAATTGCATTTTTAACTTACTGAATTACTATTGAAATAGAAATAGAAAAAGATTTGAACTATGATAAGATGTTTTCATAAATATTCATCGTTGTTAGTATTATTTAAAAGGAAGTATCATTTAAAATTTAGCATTCAGGTTTAAATTTAAGTGCCCAAATTAATTTTCTTAATGAGCAACCCATCATCCATGGCTGCCATGTGCAAATTGGGGCATGAATAAACTCATCGCCCATGGAGTAAAATTGCAACTGGTGCATTGAAATTCTAATGAGTAGTTACAATAAATCATCCATCCAATACAGAGTTGTAAGTGCAGTAAGTGCGCGTATATTTCATAAGTGAAAGACACACAATAAATTATCCGAGAATGCAACTAACCAGAGTGTTGTTTGCAACAACAACAACCAATTCACAACATGCAGATATCTCCACACGCAGAGATAGCGATATGCAGGCCTAACTCGTGCATTTTGCAATACAATGCCCGAGCAATTCGCTCGGTGATAAAACAACAATAACAGCACTTTGTTGTTGTGTTTGTTGGATTGCATGATGGCGAAAGATGACAGCACTTGTTCCATTTGCTTGCACAAAATTCGCCTTGAATAACTGATGCGTACGCAAATTTAATACTTTAAGAATACACTGAGTGTACATACATTTTCATTAAAATTTTTCAATGGTCTTATTTTTTTAATGAATTCTTTAGTCATTAAAGAATTATACTGGAAAATGTCGTGTAATGATTGGTCGACGTTATCTTTATGTTGGAAATCTATAATTTTTGTAGGAAATTACATGATGCAAACTTATGATTGAAATTTTCCTGTATAAATGATTCAAGAAAAATCAATGTAACCAGCAATGTTGTTGCATCCTTGAAAGTTTTCCACATCGCTCACATTGCATTTGTATGCATCCTTTTGTATCGCATCCTCGTGCATACTTCATGCAGTACATATGTGCGCTCTTCGTGTGCCAAAGTGGAAAATTACATGCCTCGGAAAATTCGAGCATAACCGGAGAACAAGAGCAACAATTTGTACATTGAACAACTTTGTGCCATATGCGGCACGTGCACGAAGATGATGAGCACGAAGGAGGAACCGATGCGCGAGCTGATTCATGCAGAAATTTCTGATTTCGACTTCCACCAGCCATCGTTGATCTATGCATACAACCGACTCGTATTAAATGCTATAATTCATCCATACTTGCATACACACGCTGATGGCATCGCCGAAGAAATTCCATTGTTGCAATCTGTATTAGTTGCACGTGAAGATTTATTAAAGACGTTTCATCAAAACGCAATTTGTTCCTTAACGCATCATGTTCTGTATATTGGATATCTATTGCGATTCATTATTTTTCAATCAGGATACTGATGTCTTTAAATCGAAATCGTGATCCGTGATGTCTTTTATTGCTCGAACTTGCATTATTGACTTTCATTTGGTTTCAATGCGCAGAAGTCGTCGGTGGGATTTTCGAGAAGAGAATGGTTCTATTCATTTAATTCCCCATTTAGTGGTGCATTATTCAATTTCTACGTGTTCTCATCGCATTGTACGTGCACCAACAAAAGAATCATTATTATCGGTCATTGTTATCAGATGGACGTGGCAAAAAATACGCGTTAATGCTTTTGGTATTCGAAGGTTTTGTTGGAGAATCAGTTAAAGTAAATATCAATGGTAATGATATTTCTGGAATTTAAGGGAATTCAGACAGGATAAATTAAGATTGATTAATTACAAGATTTTGTACTTCGTTTATTAATGGTCAATTAACAAATGAATAAGTTTAAATGGTTCAATTTTGTTAGGAATAAAAATATTTCCAGTAAAATTTTTATTACTTATTTGAGAAAGGATAAGAATTATTTGATATTATCCTTAATAATAAAATTAACATTCTTATCTGAAAAGTTTTCAACAAATCTTCAGTATTAATAAAAGCAACAGTTCCGAAAACAAATTCCTTTTTCGAATAAGCTCTGAAATAAAAATCTAAACACTATATCAATAAAATTCTGTATTATTTTAATTTAAATTTCCAGAAAATTCATAGAAAATGTTATCTTGAAATAGGTATCTTGAACCATATTCCTATGAATTTTAAGTCGAAAATAAACAGAAATTTCGTTTTTCTATTGTATAATCCTGTGTAATTCATTTTTTTAAATCAAGGTTTTGGTAGCAGAATTCTGTTTCCTGATTTGAATTTCCACGATTTTTAAACAACAAATTCTTAGAAAATTAGTCATTTTTTGGTAATATTTAAGGTAAAATATTGATATTAAAAAAATATTATTCTTAGTTATCCTGATTTTGAAATTCCGAAACATCAATTATTTTTTGAAAATATCTGAAATAGATCTAAATATTTTTGTAATAAAATCCTGAGTTATCTTAATTCAAATTTCCATGATTTTCCTAGCACAAAATCCAATCTTTCAAATTCACTGTAAAAATTCATACCATCTCAAAAATCCATGTCATCCATCATCAAGAACAATAGCATCCTTTGGAACACATTGCTTTCAAAAACAATAGATCTCGTCGATTGAACCCGATTGAAAGATTGGGCGCAAATCGCGAAATGCGAAATCCCCACCGGGACAAATAATACAAAATACATCCCATTCGAGATCATCCATCGTTGTTCTTCTTCGTTGTCATCGTCTTCACGTCACTGCCATCCCAAACGTCGCACATTTTTCGACAACAGCAGGAGTTGCGAGCGCTACGTGCACCGATTTGCCGAAATCTGAAATCCGTGCCAATCCGAAATCGCCGAGCGGGAGCAACAACACGTCCTCCTCGTTGCATTCATATTTCAAATGCCTTCGAGCCCGCGACAAATTTCTATTTCTGCATATGAAGCTCGCCTCCTTCTGGAGGAAATGTGACGACACATTCCATTGCAAGCAAACATGCAAGATAGCATCTGCGCGAAATTTCGCATCAGATGCACATGCACAACGCTGAATTATTGCCGCCTCTTCGGCGACGGTGGCGACGGTCTGCGGGGGTGGGAAGTTTGCGTTTGTTTGAATTATGCCAAGGAAGCAAACTTGCTCCGGCATAGTTGCCGTCAACTAATTTCATCCCGGTTTAATTGTTCGTTTCCGGTATGCAATTGTTTTTGATGGGGATATTAGCCATTGAATTTGTTTAAAGTTTAGTTGAATTTAAATTCAAGGCAGACATAGAATATTCATTTTGTATGGTGAATAATTTATTGGAGTGTTTATTGATTGATTTGTAGTTGTGAGAAAATTATCCATGTGTACAGATCGAAGATCCATTAGAAAATTACAATTTTAGTTTAACGTGGGAAATTAATCTTATTTTTGATAGCGAGAGTTGAGCAATTAATAATCGTTGATTGTGATGTTTAAAATAGACATTTGATCACTTTGAAGATAAATTATTAGTTCACTTCATTTCATACGCTTCATTAATCTTCAAACACTTGTTCATTTGAAAACTAGTAAACTTGCAAAAAAAATCAAAGTAAGTTTAAGTTAAGTTTTAAGTTTTTGGAAGGTAAATTATTTTTTAAATCTCTTCTCATGAGAGAACCTAGAAAACTATCGAAAGTTATTTTGGATTAGCATAGTGTCAAAATTACAAATTCCAAGGATACTATAAAATTTTCATGTCACTATGAAAATGTTCAAGATTGTAATCTAATATTTTCTTAATCTATTTTATTTTCATACAAAGAGTAAATTATCAGTTAACTTTACTCTGAAAAATTAAGTTTTTATTATCCTATTAATCGATTTCAAAACTTTAATCAATCATCCAAAACATTCTCATTTAAAAACGAGAAAACAATATTAATAATAATTTAAAAACACTCCCAAAACATTTTCATTCTATCATTAAATTTTTAAGGTACATTGGAGACTTCAATGCTTCAATTTCCTAAACAAATATTTTCCTTACTCTATTTAGTTTATTTGTATGTAGGCTCATGTTTGCTAACTAATGAAATGTTAGCCACATAAATAATTGAATACATAACTTCATTTATGTATTTTGCATCTTTTGTCGAGGACCTGCAATGTTGGCAAACTTGGAGGGGAGTTTTCTTTTATTCCTGTAATCTTTTGTACATTCGGCAGGATACAATGCATTTTGAGCAAATACAAAGTTGAACAAATACAGCCACCATTATGCAGGACGACAACGAGCATTGTAAACACAATATCATCCACATGAATATTTACTAAATCTGTATGTGAATTTAAATTGAAAATCGTCTGGCCCCTGCTTTTCGTGAAAAGCGGTGCATTCACCTTAGATTTGAGGATGGCAGTAAGTTGGTAAATCTCTCCAAGGATTTAAGTTTTTCTTTTGTAACCATTTGTTTTTATTGCTTGTTATTTGATAATAAATATATTATTTTTATTAGTTTCATCATTACTTGTAAAATGTATTTTTTTAGCAATTGAAAATCACGATCAATATGAAAATTATTCGCTGTGTTATTGACGTATGAAAAGGTAAATTAATTAGCAGACCAGGCAATTAATGAAACCACGAAAAAATTCAATTAGTCAACTCTCAATCAGGCATTTTCGAAGCCTGTTTAATTACGAAGCAAGTAAATTAAAATTTTCAATGTCACTTTACTTAATTGCCTTTTCATTCATATCTTTGTCGAATGTATTCGCAATGTATACATTTTCTTGCGACCCCCAGACTTTGGTGCACTTTTATTTCGTCCTGGACAATTGCTATTGTACAAACGTTGAAGAACAAATATACGAATTCTGCCAGTGCCAACATTGCTGCTGCTGCTGTTGGCGCCGAAGGCCAAGTTTTCCTCCAATGCTTTTATCCTTAGAATTCAGGCGAGCCAATATAAACGACTTGGAAACATTGCAATCGGACCGTAGTTATGAACTATGAATGCGTCCGAAGTCGACGACTCGACGCCTTTTCAAAAACAGATCGAGACACGTTTGAAAAAGCACTCCATTTTCGTACACGCCTCGAGTCTGATGGAATTGTACTGTTGGGATCATTACAAAGGAAAGGTTTGGATGGAATATGATGAGTCCATGGATGTAAAAAGTTCAAAGTATGGTATTGAAGGATAATGAACTGATTGGGTTTTGTTTTTATTCGAAGGTTTGATCGAAAATGGCTAGACTTGTATTTTGTTCCAAGTTTGATGTAGTTTTATTGGCTTTGTTTGCAAGTCTGAAGGTCATGTGCTAAAATTATAAGAATCTTTTTTTAATGAAGTGTATAATGAATTTCTTATGAATCCTGAAAATTAGTTGTGATTGATGATTTTCCAGAACTCGATCAACAAATTAGATCTTTGGTTCATTATTATCTTTGAAATATTCTAAAAAGAGTCAATGTTATAATGGTTTTCTTTCAGAGTGCTGGAAATTAGCTGAAAGTTAAAGAATAAAAGAATTTTTGATATTTTAAATATAAGTAATAGTAATCAAGGTTCAATTTATTCTTTTTCAGAAATAATTGATAATAACTATTCTAAATTAAAAATTATCTTTATGGTTTTTTTGAGAGATCTGAAGATTAGATGTTGAGCAGTTAATTACTCAAGAGAAAATCAAGGATAAAAGCGATTGTGTTGTTATACATTATTAATCTTTTTAGACGCTCAATCAAGAAATTACTTCCTGAAATCCTTAAAATAATCCAAATCCTAGAAATAATCACTTTCCTTTGACAAATGTTTAAGTGCAAGATCTTTCTAATTATTTGTAATTAAGCATATGTATAAGAGTGATTGTTTTTCAAAGTTTTCAATATTACCAAGGATAAATGTCTTACTTCTTGGAGTCTTCAGAATGCTCCAAATCCTTGAAATAATCACTCCTCTTTTACAAAATTTCCAAGCTAAGATCTTTCTAATTCTGATGGCAATTTTCAGACAGGATAATTCCAAATAATTTGTCAAATTGGCTGAAAACTTGAAACAAAAGCCAAAATGTAAACATCAACTCGTACAAATTGGATGACTAGTGAAATGAACGAATGAAAAATCTTCGAGGCCAAACATCAAATAAACATGCTGGTCGTTGGTTGGCGGCAGAATGTGCATTGCTCGGTTAAATGATGCGTGCTAATTTGGCCATCAATAGCGCGGCAGTGAACGAAACCTTTTGGTTTCACGTCGGCGGGGGCGGCAGGAAAACCGTCGTTGTTGTTGTTGCTGCTGTTGTTGTGAAGAGACGTGAATGAAAGGCCTGTGATCGGCGAGACTAATGCACGCGATCAGCCGCGATGGGCCGCAACCGTCGGGGGCGGCATGTTCGGTGGCGGTGTTTATAGCGCGCTAGAGGCGCATTGCCGTCCCCGAAACTACGAGCTAAATAGTCGACGCATCCTAATTCCTATCTATCTCCATGTGGCTGCGACGGGCGGCAATAATGTCGCCCGGTGTTTGGGGGCGGCAAGGCGAGTGCGAGAGGTGATACCAGGGACGAGTGTTATACCCCACCTGACACTAACCACTAATTGAACGACCTCCTGCCAATTACTCTGCACTTTATCTCTTCGTGCCAATCTATTAGTGGAATTTATACCGAATATAACGACTTGGACGTGTTTGGTGGAATTATTTCACTCAATGACTTTTCTGATGGTCGTTTTAACCATTTTCTTACTTACTGAATTTTTCATTTTGCAATTTTAGGTGGCCCATTTTGCAAGTTTGGGTATTTCTGAGTCCGTCACAGATTGGGGACCATGACCAATGTTATTTTTTCGTCAAAATATAGTAAATGCCCTTTGAATCATCAAAATCGGTCCAGTAGTATCGAAGATATGAAAATTTTTGAAAACTCGAGCGATTTTAAGAATTTCTTATCGGTTTTTTCGCTACAAACTTTTTTTCATATTTTTTCTTCAAACGCGATTTCTGCCGTCCCCATCACCAAAAGGGCATAAACCAATACATTTTTGGAAAGTACTCATCAAGACCTACAATTTTGTTCTATCTGTAGTTTCATTGATGCAATGGTTTAAAAGTTATACGCAGTTAAAGAAGCGAAAAAAAGCGAAAATTTTTCATTTTTAGGACCCCATTTTTCAAGTTTGGGTATTTCTGAGTCCCGGACAGATTCGGGACCATGATCAATGTTATTTTTTCGTCAAAATATAGTAAATGCCCTTTGAATCATCCAAATCGGTCCACTAGTTTCGAAGATATGAAAATTTTTCAAAAAGTCGGGCGATTTTAAGAATTTCTTATCGGTTTTTTCGCTACAAACTTTTTTTTCATATTTTTTCTTCGAAAGCGATTTCTGGCGCCTCCATGATCAAAAAGGCATAAACCAGTACACTTTTCGAAAATACTCATCAAAACCTACAATTTGGTTCTATCTGTAGTTTCATTGGTGCAATGGTTTAAAAGTTATACGCAGTTAAAGAAGCGAAAAAAAGCGAAAATTTTGCATTTTCAAGAACCCATTTTTCAAGTTCGGGTATTTCTAAGTCTCGGACAGATTCGATACCATGATCAATGTTATTTTTTCGTCAAAATATAGTAAATGCCCTTTGAATCATCCAAATCGGTCCAGTAGTTTCGAAGATATGAAAATTTTTGAAAACTCGAACGATTTTAAGAATTTCTTATCGGTTTTTTCGCTACAAACTTTTTTTTCATATTTTTTCTTCAAAGGCGATTTCTGCCGTCCCCATCACCAAAAGGGCATAAACCCATACATTTTTGGGAAGTACTCATCAGAACCTACAATTTGGTTCTATCTGTAGTTTCAATGGGGCAATTGTTTAAAAGTTATACGCAGTTAAAGAAGCGAAAAAAAGCGAAAATTTTGCATTTTTAAGACCCCATTTTTCATGTTCGTGTATTTCTGAGTCCCGGACAGATTCGGGACCATGATCAATGTTATTTTTTCGTCAAAATATAGTAAATGCCCTTTGAATCATCAAAATGGGTCCAGTAGTTTCGAAGATATGAAAATTTTTGAAAACTCGAGCGATTTTAAGAATTTCTTATCGGTTTTTTCGCTACAAACTTTTTTTTCATATTTTATCCTTGAACGCAATTTCTGCTCGCTTCATGACCAAAAGGGCATAAATCCATAGATTTTTTGAAAGTGCTCATCAAGACCTACAATTTGGTTCTATCTTTAGTTTAATTGGCCCAACGGTTCAAATGTGATACGCGGTTAAAAGCGCATAAAAATCACTGCAAATATTGAGGTATCCATTTTAGACTTTGCAACTTCAAGATATTTATCTAGTATTAGCAGGACAACCAGGAGTTATCAATAAAAATTATGAAATCATATGCTTGAAAAATTTGATTTAATGATACTTTATTCAAACTTTAAAATAAACCTATTTCACATCGACCCATATTTTCACACTATTTTGAACTTTCTTCCAGTTACCCAAAACTTTTAACAACTACTCCATTTCTTGGAGTGTCCCGTTACATTTACATTACTAACAACTTCAGAAATCACACAAAAAGCTTACGTTTAACAAGCACGATATCCTAAATGAAATAATTCCTTCGACTCTTCAACATTTTCTTTCTGCTGCATTTCTTTTATCGTCATTTTCGCCATTTTCGCACCGGCTGACTTTCTGGTTCCAAACGAATGTTATAACAAGTTTGAAACTACTTTAGATACGTATTATGCGCCAAAGTGTAGAAAAGGTCGCGAATAGTGAGGACACTGAAATTTATGCGCAACCGCATTCAGCAGCAAATAACTCGTACATTAAGTGGAACGCAAAGGAATGGAAAGGCGAATGAAAAATTATGAGGGCACATACCATGCCGACCACCAGGGGCATTATGGAAATTTTCCTCGACGCCATCGCGGGCGCCATAGCGGTGAAAAACTAAGAGACTTCTAAGTGTTTATATTGTGTTTGTAACTACTCTGGGCATGGGAATCGCCGAGGCTGTAATGGAGGAAAGAAAAAGAAGTTTCTCCATGGTATGGCAATATTTTGTTTATTAATGGAGGAAAAATGACAGTGCGGTGAGTGCGGTGTGGAATATTTCATTATACGAGAGGTCGACTCAAGTTTCTTGAACTAGCAAAGAAGTTTTTTTCCTCATTATTTCGTTTGTTATTAGATATCTTGGTGCAGGAATTATCCTGGATGGAATTTTTGATGTATTTGATAAGGAAAACTTCTAGAATTATAAAGATATTATATATAATTTTTAGAGTTTATCATTAATTATATTTAATTATGTTACATAAGTAAAAGGCTCTTTGATCTAGATATTTAATTATTGTTAACTTATTATCTTTGTATTCACGTGAATGGATGTTATCCGGAAATGTTTTTTTTTATTATCCATTAGGTGTATTATATCTGGTAATTTCTATTGTTACTGATAATTGTTGATAGTCAGTAAAAATTCAACCCAAAATTTGGATGAACTCCTTGTAGTAAAAAAATATTGGGTACCTTACAGGTTTGATAGTTTATAACCAACAACAATTATCATAATCCTGGAATTTGAAAAATTTGACGAAAATGGTAAAAATGATAGAAAAATATGGAAGATTTTTTTTTATAGAGATTGGGGAATATTAAAATTGTAGAATATAATGTTGGTAATTGAAGATAGTTGAATAGTTGATAGTTGAGAATTATCAAGCTTTATGATCAATACAATAGAACCAAATTTTCTTATAAATATTCTGATTAAAGTGATATAAATTTGTTTGGATATCTTTAGGGATTCAATCCTGATCTAATTTTTCAAGATATATTTTTAAGATATTTCAACCATTATAATTACTGATCCAAATAACATTGTGATATCCTTACTATTTTCTGATATCTTTAGAAGACATTTTCTGAATTTTTTGAAATATATTTCTTCAGATTTTCATAAAGGATCCTGATCTTTTTCTGAAATCCTTCTGTAGTTTTGATAATTTAGATTACTGATTTCTGAGTTTTTGGAATTTTTCTTCAGTTTTCAACGAATCAATGAGCTGTTAAACCTGAACTGACAAATAATATGAAAAAGATGGTATTTCACTTATTTTTCATTCTTGCTAAAATATTTGCAGACGCAGAATTCTGTCAAGATAACTTCTTCTTGCATATCTCTTCATCTTCAAGGTGACAAAATCTTGAGTACTAACCTCATCAAGTTTTGACCACCTGATTAGAAATACCTGTAGCCTGATTTCTGCATCAACTTTTTATGAATTCTTTTACATCCACATTTTGAAATAGTATCATAAGTCAAGTCTTCCTAATAAAACTCTCTGATGAGTTTCCTGGTTGGATCGAGTTAATTCCCTCACTATCGATTCGCATTCGCTGTCAGTCGATGCATACGTATACGAATATAATTCATTTACATCGCAGGCAAATATTTACATACCACATGGGCGCAAGTCCTCTGGAATGGAAATCATATATGAACAACATGCACCAGCCATCCCAGCGTATCCATAACTTGATCCGCGCGTATGGATGATAACAAATTGGAACATAAGCAATTATCTACTTACACAGCACCCGCGCGTGCCATTGTTGTTCCCGTTCATGTCGGATGTTAAACGTATCGAGTGCACTTGTCGTGTATTGACGCTCGCTATTGCCGTCCCCGATGGCCCACGCTGTTGTTGTGTGTGTACCAACATAATGAAAATGTAAAGATGTACAATAACAGGTCGGCATGATCGATGCAAGTACGCACAAATGTGCACAAAGCGCGCAAGGTGCATGACAATAGGTGTGTGCTGTTTGTCGAGCAAACAGTTCGTTATTGCTTCATGTCTTCTTGTATTTTGTTGTTTTTTCTATTGTTCCCGCTTGCGCCATCGAGAGAGGTGGGATTGTTGTTACAAATGGGCGCAGTTCATTCACTTTGACGTGGAATGAAGTTAGTTAATGTAAATAAAGGGATTTGAATTTGAAATTGTTTCAAATTTCTCTCTGAGAGATTGTTTTCTATTGTTTTGTTGTTCGTTTCAGGTAATCATTTCAAAATTCTGGATTGTCTTAAAGTAAATAATCAAAAATATTCCGAAATTACTTTGTTTCATGTCACTACTTGAAAATTTGTTTGTTAAGAATATCATGAGAAAATAATATATTGAAATTCAAAAGTATGTACTTGAAACTTTCAAACAATTTTATTCATTCATGTTTTCATCCTAGGTCAAAAAGTTATAATAAAGTTGATTTCAAGTTTTATAAGAAATTGATTATTTAGATTATAGACAATTTTAAAACTATGCAATGAAATTTCTATTTCCATTTGAAAAAAAAGAATTGTTCTAACTTTTATTTTATTCATCAAGATCTGACACAATAATTCCCTAATTCCCTAATTCCCTAATTCATGAAATAAATTCTTGAACCAAATGACATTCTATCTATCGTGAAATAAGTATCAAAACATTAATTATAAATCCTTAAAAAAATAAATTAAAATCAGTTTTCATACAACATTTTAAAAAATCAGCAACAATTCTATATAACAAAATTCTTATCTTTGAAAAATAAACATTGTCCATTGAGATGAGGAAAGAAGATTATTTGAAATTATTGAAAATTTGTTTTCTTGATAATTCGTTAGCTTCATCTGAAAATTCTGAAAATTCTGAATTGTGAAAATCGCAGATTAAAATTTAAGACGATTTCGTTGTAGGTTTTAGAATTTTGTTCATCTTTACTTTCTAATCTAAAGATTGACCTAAAATTGATCCCAAATTTTGTAAAGGAATAATCAAGTTTATCTAATAAAGTAATTTTGAGAGAATTTTATTTTTAATCCAAGAATGACAGTAGAATACAATTTTGTACTTACAATTAGTCATATATTTAATTATGATTCAAAAATTTAGTGAATAAATGCATAAAGGAAAAATCCATTCTTTGATTTATCAAATTTACGTTAATAAGAACTAAAACTTTAGTTTGAGAATTCAAGAGTTTTAACAAAATTAATTAAAAGCAAATTTTAAACTACATTTTAAAACAACTTGCACTAATTGTACATAATAAAAAGTTAACCTTTTGTGTGCAATAAAACAGCAGCTTTTATTTAAGCAGTTAGTGCACATTAAAATTCCGCCCCAATTTATTTTTGACCCAACTTCAGCAAACGAATCCCAAGAACGTTTTGGTTTGGTTTATTGTACAATAAAAACGCGCATTAAATTTTGCACCTTAAACAATTTGATTAATTACCCTCACGCACTCGACCAAACAATAAGCCTTGGAATTTTCACCCCGAAACGACTCTTTCGGCCCTTCCGGCCTCGAAAATCCAACGATTGAAGTATACAGTAAAGGAATTAGGGCAAAAATAAACCGCCCCCAACGCTCCAGGTAACTCAATTAATTTATTTTAAATCTGAAATACTCGCCTGAACAAAATTCCTTATACATATTCAAATAATTCCCAGGCTTCATATTTTAATATTTTTCATCATTAACAAATAAATTTTATTGATAAAATAAAGAAATATTTTAGATCTCTTAAGGGTCATTAGATAAAGAGGAAGAGTTAAATGTGCAACAATATATTAAACTCCTTTTAATTGCAATTACACATTTAAATGTAAAACACATTCCCATTGCGAATTTATTTTATTTGCAGCAGTTTAAATATGTTGCAAGCGAGACTTTGAGGCCGACAAAGGAGCAGGATATTCGTGCAGAATGTAGGAGCATGTAGCAGCGTACGTAAGTTACGGATTCATTTAGTTAATTAATTAGTTGCTGGTCGCCAGCTTCGGGCGAGCGCTTTTTTCCCGAGGAGCAAATGCAAGAAACACTAGACACTAGAGCATTGAGTAATTAATTACAGCGAGAGGCGGCCAAAGGCGGCAACCAAGGAATTCCCAAAAGTGTGCGTACGATGGGTGCGCTTCAGTCAAGTTTTATTTAATTGAGTCCCATTGCTAATTAATACAATGATTCTCTTGTTTTTTTCTGCATGATGAAATGTCAAATTTTCATGGTAAAATTCAAGAGATAATTGAAGCTTCTGGAAATTTCAGTCTTAGGATTAATTATTGCAAATTTCAATTACGTCTTTAAATTTTATTTTTTTAGAACTAATTATCAAAAAGAAAATAAAAAATTTCAATGATCAATCTGATCAATTTTATGTTTCATTTTTTTCTACCTTCATAATCCTTAATTTTCTTAATTTGCTGATCATATTGTCACCAAATTATCAGTGAATATTAATGATGATAATGAGATCTAATTATCATGTATTTATAATTAGTTTTTTAGTCACTTAATGTAGTTAAACTTAACATGACAAATTGAGCAAATTATAAAATTGAGTTGTTGAGTTATTTTAAGTAACTTTTGTGCTCTCATTAAAATACAAACAAAATTTTAGACAATATTTATTATGGGAAACTTTTAAAACATTTAACAGGTAATAAACTACCATAGAAATCTTACAGGATATTTTGGAAAATTCTATGATTCTAAAATATTGTAACTGATATTTTGATATAGTCAAATTTCAATTTGATCTATTGGTTCATATAAACATCCCTTGTTCCAAAATATAATTAGAAAATCTCACAAAAAGAAAAAATTTACAATAGCTAATCGTTATCGATAACAGGCACTTGAAGAAAATAAAATTTCCCTCGGCATAAAACGGTAATCAATGAATGTTGCGTGTCATCACACTATAAGAAACATTACGCAACTCGTAATGAGATGCGAGTGCATGATAACAGCTCGCATTTGGATTTATTCGAGCTTTCCCTGTTTTCCCTGTCAAGGTATTTTATGTCCTTTCTAATACGAACCTGAATCGTTGTATCCCATGTTCCCGATCGCTCCTACAACGAACTTTTATGGCTGTTACTACTTTGAATAGTTTTTCCATTCTTCCACCCCAAATACGATGCGGATGTCATGCAGTTAGTGACTTTTTCTGCCCCTCGAATACGAATGACATCCACCCACAAATACCAACAGCTTAATTTAACTGGCGGAACTGGAGGAATTGAAGAAAGTTTTATTTTTCGTCCATAAATCATGTAATTAAAGTGAAGTGCATTAAATTGTCGTCTATTTAGTAAACTCTTTCTTTTTTGATGAAGGACGAGAATTAAATACCAGGATGAAAGCGATGGGTAATGTGAAATTGGAAAAAGAAGTTGTTGGAAGAGATGGAAATTAAAATTAATGATGATTGATCATTGCTATAAAAGGATTCGTTGGATCAGGTGTTTAAAAAAGGAGAAAAAGGGTTTGAATTGAAGAATAGTGTTGATATTCATTTTATGCATTTTCTTTTTGTTTCTGCCACAAATTCACAAATTTTATTTTATTTAGTTTAATTTCTTCACCATCGATGATGGTCTTGTCATAAGAAAAACTACAAATTTGCTAATTATCCTTGCAAAAATTTTTCTTATTTTTTATACTACAATAAATTCTATTTTTTCCAAGTAACATTTCTTAACTGTCAAATATTCATGATGAATTATTTGTGTAATTTTTGGATTATTTCTTGACCTTTGACCTTGAATGAAATTTGCAAATTATTTCATGCAGTGAACCATAAATTATTCTGGGAATGAGCGATTAAGGTCCGATTATTTGTTCATCAAGTCATGAAGTGTCCAAGCGAGGTAGGGTCAATCCATCATGTTTGGTCGTTGTCACAATGCGACCAGAAATGGATGGATCGACCATATATATGATGGTCGTTCGTATCTCTGATGCCACGCTTATGTCTGTTTAATGTAATCGTAGCTATCAGTGGGGCCATACATTTTCAAACATGGGAAATTCATCCAGGAAATCCTCCAGGGTTAATTTCTCCAACCGAGGAATGGGGGATTTGTTTTTTGAATTTGGATTGGCGTGATTAATTCTCATTTATCAGTGAATTAGTTCTGAATTATTAATTGGATTTAATTAATTAAGTTTTAAGATTGGTAAGGATTTTGCAAAAAGTCAGTTATAATTTTATTTTGTGTTATTATATGAATAATTGATTTTGATCCTTATTCAAACTGATACTCTTTGTTTCAAAATGGAAAATGAATTTCTATATTGAATGGAAATTCATGGAATAGGAATATCATCCAGGACAATAAACATGTCTAAAATTATAATAACACTAACAATTGAAAATTTGTCAGGATGAAGTTGGATGATGTCTTGTAAATGTTGGTCATGCCCCCATCATGATGAAAAATGAAAAACCAACGTGGAAATATCAACAAATAAAAGGAAAATATATGCGCATATTATGAAAGCCATACATTTTTTTCTTCCAAACAAACGCAGCATTTTCATGGAATGAATGTTAAGTTCGTATTATTATTCATTCACGCCTCGCTAAATTTTGCAAATACAATATCACATGCAACACATAAAAATCAACTAGAAACAACAAAATAAAAACAACAATAATATTCATCTTTCGGTGACATGGTTTTTGTTATTTCCATCGTAGGTACAAATATTTTTTTGGATATTGGACTTGATATTGAACCGGTCTCAGAATTTTAAAAAGTTGTATGAAGTATGAAAGTGCATGAATAGACTGAGGGGAAATTATGCGCACAATGAAATAACTCAAGTATGATTTGGGCCCAATCGCAAAGGCTAAAGGTTGGATTGGGCGCACGGATACGGAAGAGCCCATTCCTGAGGGAAACGCATCAGTCAGTGAAACGGATTTACACCACCCTCACATCCCGGGGAATTGCTCGCCATGGAAACGTCTCCGCACTTCAAAGTTATAGATGGATTGATATAACACAACTCGAAACTCTCGATGATGACTCGATGGGCATGAAGCTGGAATATGGAGGGATACATCAAACCACTTCACGCGCAACACACTCCAGGAATTTCTAAGGACTCCATCCGCCACTTATGCTTCCTTGAATGGCCGGGCATTATGATCTATAAGTACTTCGTACATGTTCCAACTTTTACCAAGGTGATAAACAAATTTTCCTGGCAATTTTCATATATCAAATCTGCCATAATTCACTAGTATTTAGTATTTTTATTCACTAGTTGCAAAAAATATTGATTAAAGAGAAATCAGAACGAAATGATTCAATTTCAAATATGAAACTTGGATTTTGATTTTCAGGTGTTTTTTTTGTTATTTTTTCATGGAGAGAGAAGTGAGCAGATGCAAATCGGATCGGAATTGAATGAAAATTAATTGAGATTTTACGATGCACAATGAGTTCGACTTTCCAATTAATCATCCGCGCACAGAAGTCGATGACCACCACCACCCAAAACCATTGGATGGTCATCCGATCCAACCCTTACTTTCAGGGACAATTAGGACGGGGAAATTTTCAATCCGCATGCGGATTTCATCTCGTCGGGTTGGAATATGAGAATCTGCACACGCACTCACACACGATATTCAAATTAAGTTAACGCCAGGATCGGACACATCTGGTGAGAATAGAAACAAAGCGGGAGTTTCACCATGAATATTTACGGATATGAAGTGAACTTGAAGAGGTCAATCAGTGCAAATTTTCAACGCGAAACTTCACAGTTTTGCAATGCATTAATTATCCCTAGGAAAAGTTTACACGTATACTGGAAAATCTATCTATTTGTAAAATTTCGGAAAATTTTATAGGGAGATGTGCATTGGGGGTTATGTGGTTCAGAAAGGGAAAAAAGTGGAATCCAATTTGGGGTTCTGCATAACAATAACAATCGTTTGGCCCTTATATTCGGTTAGTGTTGGCATCAAAATGCGGACTGAAGGTCTTCCTATGCGAGGAAAAGTCAGCTCGAATCGAATACATGTGGGAAATCATTTGTGCATTTTCCATTTTTACATTTTTACATCTATGGCCGGAGTACGACCTTTGTTACCTTCAGGGGGTTTTGTGCCAGAATTGCTGCTGGAAAATTCCCGAACAATTGTCATACATAATCAACAATAGTAGTAGGTGTGAAATATTTACATGTCTATAAAATTTTCTTCAGAATAACATGATGAAGTTGAAGAAGAAACAATATGTGATCAAAAATATCAATGAATATTTGAAAATATTTCAAAATTGCTATGACTTTTTTATACTTTTTAGGTAACTTTTCAATTGAATATAATATTGCAAGTTTAAAATTTAATAAAATGTAAATAAAACATTACAAATATCTTATTTCGTTTTTAAATTAGGAACATTTGAGTGACAATTACAATATACAAATATTTATACATTTAACTAGATAATTTAAATTAAATCTATTTAACTGAAATTCAAAAAAATATAATATACAATTCATTATCTTTCAACCTGTAAAAGAATTGAATCAATATCTTTATTAGTTTCGAAATTATAAATATTTAATGGCGACGGCAAATTTCAAATTATGTCTAAAAATTATATTAACTTATTAATCAAATGTTACTGTGATTTTTAAAAAGCAAATTCATTAAAGCCATAGCTTAAATCATGCCTTTTAATTTGCTTTTTAGATCATTAAAATCGGTGCAGTAGTTTTCGTATTACATTGAAATCAAATTTTGCGGGGGCGGCAATTTCTTATGTAACGTTACTTTATATCTCGAAAAGTACTGGACCGATTTTGATGATTGAAACGACATTTTCCAAGTTTCATAAAACTACATCTAATTAACATTTCCATTTTTCATTTTTCCTTATGTTTAATATTAAGCACTTAACTCAACTTGTGAATTGTTAACTAAATTTTCAACCAATATTCTTTGTAATAAAATCAATACTAGATATTGTAAATACATAATGGAAAACTTGTTAGTGCCAAATTGGAAAATGTATCAGCACTTGTGCATCTTTTCAATCTCCTTCTTGTGAGCGACTTGCAGAAATTATATACATGTGCCATTTCGGTTCTTCGCGCGAGAATGCAAAATGGCAAAAAGTGATTTCTCCCAGCTGATATCAGTGAACAAAGCAATACGAAATGATATATACAGGCGTAATATGTACCTATTCGCGTGGAGGAAGGCTCAAAACGAAAAGCGCATAAATCACAACCGGCTTGTGCCGCCACGTCGAATGGGGGCGGCATGCGGGGGCGGCGGGCACACGCATGCTGGCATTGCTGTTGGTGGTGCTACACAATACGATATTGCAAACGATATATCGGTTTTTGGTGGTTTCGTCGTGCATGTGCGGTACATATTTTCTTGGTTTCCTCGTATGCGCTTGTTTTTCCATTTTTCGCGCGCTGCGTTTTTGACGCTTGCTTTTTATGCGGGAAACAACATCCATGCTGGATGTGTATTGGTAGTCATAAGTCACAAAGGAATCGGCGATATTTTTATGGCGAAAAAGCGTCCCCGATTTGTATACACCTTTTTTTTAGTGGATGGAACGTCGAGGGAATTTTGGCGTTTGATTTTTATTTTATGTCTTCTGTCGTTTTCTTCTTCCTCAAACTTCAACCTAGGTTATTTTCTCTTAAAGGAATATTTCCATATACAAGACAAAGAGAAATTATTCTTTGAACTATCAATTGATTATGCATATTAAAAAAATCTTTGAAATTTTGCAATTTGAATAAGTTTTAGCAAAATTTCGTTATTGAATTTCTCAGTCCATTTATCAGAAAAAATCTAAATTATCTTTATGTTAAGAAGAAATATTAGAAAAGCATAATAAATGTACATGTACATCAATTTTGTCAGTTTTGCAATTGCAAAAATGTTCACTAATATTTACTATTCTTGTATTTATCCATACTGAAAAAAATCACAATGAAATTTAAATTTACTACAATATTTATTAATTAACTTATGATATATTTGATCGAAACAATTCTGGTAATAATAAAATTTTTGCCATCAAAAACTCCAACAACAAAATTCAAATTTAAACACAATAGCAGAAAAATTTCAAAGCTATTCATACTAATATACAGTCAAATATGAAATTCGTCCCCCAAATGCGAGTATCAGTACCGAAAAATGAAATATGAGCGGAAATATCCAGCGATGTGAATGTATTACGATGTTTTACAATGTGAAATGATGGAAAACCGCAATCGCAGAACCAGCAAGGAATAGCAATTGTGCGTTGTTGCTTTTCCCTCGCTTGCTTCTTTGGCGGAGGCGCCGGCCAAAGACCCCAGCTTTCTCACTTTTATGCAAAGGTGGTGTGTGCTTCATCCCTTATTATGTCAGTCGAATGGCATAAAGCATATTACACTTTTTGATGCTTCTTTAATATTCTAAGTGAATTTATTATGGCGCGTAACTGAATTTTCAGCCACAGCACATGCAATTCTACAGGATTATTTACATTTCTTTGTGGCTAGTTCTTTTGATGGATGGAAACTTATTGCATTGGAAGTTATAGATTTACATTTTTTTGATAAATATTTATATATGTTTTATTTTTATGGAGTTTATTGGATTCGCCAGGAAAAATTACTGCCAAGAAAGTTATTAGAAAGTATTAAATTCGGTATACAAAAATAAATTTATCAATCAACTTCTTATCCTTAAATTAGGCGAATGTAAAACTTAATTATATAATAATCCTAATAGGAATATAATAGGATGACTGAAAACTATTTATTCGATTTACATTTCCGGCGAAATATTCGCAAAAAGATTTAGGTACTCCTTCTCCCGGAAAAGCGACTTTACTGCTTTTGACTTGACTCTTCCTCCTCGTTTCGTTTCCCTCACGTCTAACTTGACGTCCGGGTAACGTTGTTTAACCATGTAGCACTCTTCCAGCGTGCACATCCTCGTTTAACTTATTTGTTATTTCTTCGCATTAGTTTGCCGAAGCACGTCGTCGCTGACATACATTCATCATGTGATACGTTTGACGATAGAAACGAAACGAACACATCGGCAAATTTCCAACGCTCCCATATGGGATATTGCCATATTTGAATACACCACATCCCGGGGATGGGATGGATGGGAGATGAAATGCTGAGATGCGAGCACACGACAAAACCAAGAGCAAAGATAAGCGCGAAGACAGACATGACAAGCGTGAACGCGCATCAGGACTTGATGCCTTTGAGTTTTCCTCATTTTCTTGCCTGTGCTACCTACGCATCTCGTGCAACTGATTCTGCTACAGATAATGGAACAAAAAATCTGATTTGTTTTTTTCGAGGTAATACGATTACCTATCAGGAAAATGTCTTGTAATGACTTGTATATGGGAGGTACAAGATTTGGAAGTTAATTAAAATTCTTAATAAAGTTTGTTATAAGGATTCGTTTTTGTTCTTTATGAAAAGCAAATCGAAAAATTACAATGCACACTGGAAAATTATAGAGTGATATTTATTTTAAAAATATATTAATTGTTAAATTTTAGGACTTCATGAATTCAACTTTAACATTTAATTTTATACAATTTCTGACTTTAAATAATAATCCTTATCAGGTACGGGTTAATATCCTAAATGAACAGGTTATTGTTTCTATGATATTTCCCACATAATATAATAACTATAGAGTGATATAGTTAGGTAGTGTATATACTATAAACTAGTAATAAAGTCCATAAATTAATTTACGAGTAATTCGTGCACATATGATGCGAGCATTATTTTATTGTCCTCGTTTGAAATGAGTTACTCGCGTTGAAGCACTTGAAAAATACATATATATTTAAGGTCACAGATGTTGGTAAAACTATTACAGGTCTTAAACATTACGATTTTCCAGAGTTTATGATATTAATCACTGAGTTTTACACGTTTTCATAGTTGTACACTAAAAATTTTCCATTCTATTTCAACCCAAAATGAGATTACATATAAACTATTTAAGCTCATAGAAATCAAAAATTGTAATTTCTCAAGAATCTAGAGCAACATATTCAGTATTAATTTTGGAAAGTAAAAAATTCGGAATTGGAAATAAATCTCATTCATTTTATTGTTCATTAAATTAATCACGGTTTGTTGGTTTTTGCTACAAATTTAGCGCCTATTACTGACGCTTGGATCACATTTGAAATCAAAAACCACCAACCCACTCATCTCGTTTCAATTCAATTCACCTCTGTTCCTCTTTGTCAATACTATGGATATTTTGTGGCAAATTTGTGGATTTTCAATGCATACACTATCAGTATTTGTTGCATATTGCAAACATAAAACAGAAAAAATGACTATTCCAGATTTTAACAATATTTAACGTGTAGTGATAGAAAACAATGCAGTATGGATATTCTGGCTTTGGAAGCAAAGGTGAATTTAACATTTTGCAAAACCGCATGGATTTATTTTGCTTCAACGATTCCATTGAAATGGTTTGTATTTGAGTGGAATTCAAGTAGGCAAACATGGGAAATTTCAATTGAAAATGTAACGAGAGGTATTGGAATACTCATGCGTTTGATAAAAGCGCAATCTGTTTGGGATTTGTGGTCAGCTGTGTTTGGATTTGCAAAATAAGTCATTTACAGTGCTAAATTCAAATCATTGTGTAATTCGATTGTTTAATTAATGGGCACTAAATCTATCAATATTTCAATGGTTGAGGTTTTGGAAATTCATTATTTTAAATGTTTGATAACGAATACCTCAAACTTTTGAATAATTCAGACAAAATTTCAAGAATTCAATTAGTGAATTAACTGCTAATTTTTCTGACATCCAATATTTCAGTTCTTTGATCTCAATATTAAATTATTTCTTTATTGATATTGAAATACATGTTGTAAATAAAATTTACAAGCTATTAGTCTTCAAATTATTGTTTACAAAATTATCGCAGAACGAATACAGCAAGCAACATTTCATTTTGAAGATCATTATCATCAGTAATCAGCAACGTCCTGATGACGGAATTGCATGATGCGCTTTTATACATCCTTAATCATTCAAAACTACCCTTGTTCACTCGATCCTAACCTTTATAACTCGGCTTCATCGTACCATAATAACAATTCATCATCATCACAACTCGTACAACATAAATAACGTCCAAATTAGAGGAGTTAAATTAAATACTTCCTGGGCTATTGCTATTTTAGCGATAGTTGCTACTAAATTTATTATTTATGTTATTGCTATCGCTAGATTATTGCCATGTTCATTATTTGTAGGCAAATAAACAATAATTACGATGGAGGTATACAAAGCTGTGTACATTATTGGCCATGGGAGTATATTTATAATGTTAGTCAACCTTTTAGGGGAGTTTTCAGTAATAGAATGTAGCAAATTTATCGTTGATTCGGTCATGAACGTTTTATTAAATCAATAAAGTGTTATGTAAATGAAAAGTAATGGCTGATGTGATTTTCAAGGTCTGCAAGCTTTATACTTTTCTATATACTTCTTTTAAACAGAAAAAGAAGGAAAGCAAAAAATAAGGAAAAATATGGACTAACAAAATTCAGCCTAGTGATTTTCTTTATAAAACTTTTTAGCAAGTTATTTCGGTTTTGTAATAGTGAACATTTTTTCCTTTTGCCAATTGTAATATAGTGAAAATTTACGAGAAACAAAATCTGAAAAGTCCCTATTGAAAAACATAAATTTCGATTTTGATAAAGTTGCTTTTTCACATTCATAGCAATCCTTAACGGTTATTTATTGTTTAATAACCCTGGAGGCAATCTAAATCACGTTTTGTTTCGTATCAGCAATTTCAATTTAATATCTGGTCAGGTATAGCCAGCAATAAACGAAGAGACCGAAGAAGAGAAAGGCCGAATAATAAATCATTTACGCATTTGGAAAAGCAATTTAAACTCTTCTAATTAACGTAATCCAATAAAAGATAATAGCTGGCCTTGCTCCTGGGTTCGTTGGTTCGATGGTGGTAAAGTTTTGCTTAAAGTGCAAAAATGTGCATTCGCCCCCATCAGCAGCAGCCACCAACTGCTCGTGGAAACGTGGAAACACACGATAAGGATATTTGCGGGCGACACATTTTCCGCGCAATCGAAATCGAATTCGCAAATTGCAATCGCCGATTCCAAACACCGGCAAATTGCAACCTTCTTTCGTGATGAAATATGTCTTTCGAAAATTATCCTTTTCAATTGAACGACATATTGGAATCAATTTTATGGAAAATTAATTTTTCCACCACTAATTAATTATAATTCATTCATTTATTTTTTGCAATAAATATTTTTAAAAAATCAAATTTTAAGAATATGTTTGTTATCATATGTAATTTGTAAAATATATATTATATATCTTCGAAAGAAATGTAAAATAAAAGTGCTAATAAATTTGCATTCAAAATGTGCCGCGTATTTATGACACTCACTGCATTCAAGTAGTGTTATTGCAGTTTTTGTTTTGCAAATTCGCGTTCGGAAGTGATACGTTGTGTACGGTAGTGATTGTGTTACAAATTGAACATTTTTTATTGAATTTACCATTGGAACATTCGTAACTTCAGGAATGACAAAATTGAGCATCTGATACTAAGGTAATAATTAATTTCTAGACGTTTGTATGCATATTGTTAATAAATTTTATTTTTAGGTTAGTTTTGATTATTTTTCCATGTAGAGCAACGAAGGCAACGAATGGTTGCAAATCTCAATTGGCACAAAAAAGGTATGATTCACGCAAATAATACAATTTGAAGGTCACGCAAATTTGATGCTCTATTTATCATCTTTAACGTAACGCACATGTTTTGAATATCAAACAATATTTCTGAAAAATAGCACGTACTAAAGTTTGCGAATTTGTTCAAAGATGTCCTTTCATGTTACAACATTAAAGGAAAAAGGAAAAGGAAAAAAATCAACAGCAAATATTAAATTCAATGTTTCATAATCAGCTGATTAATTCATGAATAATTCAATTCTCCATATTCTATGGTTAAATTAAACAATTTGTTATTCATATTTTCATTAGAACCTGATGAATAGCCAAATGTGTAAGTACACTAATTAAAAATGTTAATCAATATTCGCAAATTTAGAATCGGTACAAATTTTCATAAACTTTTACTTGATAATTTTATAATAACAATTTTATATTATATTTCACAAATCAAACTCTTAAATTATTTTATCATTTTTTACATGAACATAATTATACATTTTCCTGGAAACTGTCAATTTCGTGGCAAATTAATAACAAATGACGTCCCTGATGATAAATTCGCAAATACATAACTCTTGTTGTTATTGTCATCCAAGAAGTAGATTGCTTAATTACAAAGCTAAATGTTTATTCGTGCCTTTCGACCGTAAATAAATGACACAGCCGACTGACGACTTAATTAGCAATTAATATAAATGTGCCGCAAATTCGACGTCTAATTAATATGTTTGCGGCGCGTTTCGGACGATTTCTTTCGTTAATTACAAATTGAACCGGCTGGAATAACAAGAAGTAGCATCCACCCACATTTACATCCATCCATCCATGGCGCTTTCTGCACACATTGTATTTGTTTACATCACGACCCGTTCGAGGATGGTTGCGTCAAGGTGGAAAATTCGTTGTTCTCCCGCATGGAATTCGGGATCTGCGAGGGGTCGAAATTAATATAAATTATATATAAGGCCAATTACGGTGGCATTTCCACATTATACCCTTTTCTCGTGCACTCAGTTTTCCCCGCACACCGCGCAAACATTTCGGGTCGACACTCTCAAGTGGAAGGAATTAGGGAACGAAGTGAAATTCCTCCACCTCTTGCCGAATGTTTCGGGAGGCAGGAAGAAAATACGTGACAGGACTTTGTTTGACATTAATCAGCGTTTCTTACGAAATTTCGCCTCCTCGAATGGCAAAGCCAACATAGCCAACATTAATGCCAAATAATAAACTCGAAGGCGGCAAAAATAACCGAGAGAGGAAACTATGAACGCAACAAATCGGACAGAAAGTGCCCACAAAAATATTAGAAGCAAAACGGAAGAGGGCTTGAAGATTTATATTTTTCTAGATTTTGTCATTTTTTTTATGTTACTACCAAACTAAATTACGATTATTAAAATGATTTGTTTGTTTTTCACGATATGTGGAAGTATTCATTCATTTGGTTATTAGTTTTAGCATTAGGTTGGAAAATTTATTGTCTTGATTACCTCATTTTTGAAATTATTATTATTATTTAACTTGATATTTCACATACATCATCATTTAACATCAATATTTTCTCAGGAACTATTTCCAAATTTTAAAATTTTTCGAAAATATTTTTAGATTAGAGGATCATACTTTCAGAAACTTTTTGCAGGAATAATTATGCAATTAGACGATTCTTAGTTTGGATTTTTAATAAGATACTTATTTGATGCGTCTTTTCCCAATTTAATTCTATAATTGGAAATTATTATTCCAATACTAAGATTGAATGAAATTATTATATAAAACAATTACCATAATTGCCCGATAGTAAATGGAAACATAAACCTGGAATAATTCATTCCTAATTGTCATGACAAAACTAATTGAGTCATTACCAAGAAATCGCTCACGAAATCATTTTCCCTCATTTCATCATTTATTTCATCGTTTATTCATTGCCTCCATGATTTGTTTGACCCAAATATGAGCTGAATGAATCAACTAGTTCCCATCTCATTCGCTCCGAAAGCGTCCAAGAAACTGAACTGAATTGCCAAGAGTGCAAATTGTTCGCCGAATAGTCGAGTGTTTGTCTCGCACAATCACCGAGTGAAAATTTAATTAATAAGAACGAATCGATGTGACTCAATCATGGGAACTAAGTTGCCGAACTGCAAGACAGCTCGACGTGATTAATTAAGTTTTCAATCAGAGTCAACATCAGTGCCATGAAGCGAATTAATAAATAATTGATTGCTGTCAATTCCTGCGCATTCCAGCCGTAAAACTGTGATAATATCTTCAATATCTGGAAATAATTTGTTTTTTCCATTATTTTGTTTGTTTACAATTAAATCGACTAAATGGTAGCGAATAATAAACAACATATGTGTTATTGCAAATAATTAAATTTGTTTTTGCGAATTTATTTTTCCATTAAATCATTATCTGCGGATTCGATGTTGAATCAGTAGTGAGGAAATAATGTTGCAATTAAAATTTGCAATGCATTGGTTCATGTTGCATGAGGATGTTTTTGGCAAAGTTCCTCGTCGATCTAGAATGTAATTTAAACTTCTACTTACGTATATCAAATGAGGTGATTAGTTGAAGCTCTGCTAAGCTTATTATAACAAGCATCAGCCACTTGGGCTTCCAATTGTGTAGATTCATCGCTGGGATGTGCAACGTTGCATTCAAATTTCTTGAAGGATCACTTCATGTGAAATTCTCTGTAACAAGAAATTCAAAATAAATTTTCGTAGAGATACAAATTTTAGTTAGTAATTCCATACAGAAATAGTGATAGAAAATAGCACCTAAGATATTTCATTTTATGTAAGGAAAAATCGAAAGATTTGCAAAAATATTCTACTTCTGATAATGCAAATAAGAGATCATCGACAATCAATAAATTTCTTTAGTATGCAAAAATAACTAGATTCTGCTGGTTACAAAATGTTAACCAAAGATTCATTCCTTTTCTTTAAGGATATGAAAGTTTTTCGTTCTTAGAAGTTCAACTTCTTGAATTGAATTGAATTGAATTTAGCAATTTGATAAATATTCCATTCCTTGGAAAAATCATGCCAAGAGATTCAATTTCATCGATCATAATTATTGCATTTGCAGCTTAAAAGATGAATACTCAAGAATCATTGTAATTTTTAAGGATAACAAAGTTTTTCTTTGTTATAAGTTTAATTTCCTTAATTTAGAAATATGAATTAAATATTTTGTAAAAATATTCAACAGCTGTTAATGCAAAAACCAAGAACCAAGATTTTGCAAATGATACCTTAAGAATCATTGCAATTTTTAGGTAGATCATTTTTTTTCAGTACAAATTCAATTTCTTATTTCCTAAATTTGCAAATATGAAAAACAGTCATTCCTTGCAAATAATTTTCCTTCTATTTTATATCATGTGTTTTTCTTCGAAGCATTTGAATCAACTAATTTACTTCTTAATAAAAATCTGATGATTGTGGAACTTATGATTAAAAAGGCAATATTTTTGCTTCTTGTATACTAAATATTAACAATAATCACTTCTCAAATATTTCTGCAAGAATCACAATATTGCAATTTTCTAGCTTCACCTGAATTTAATTTATCAATCCAATTACTTTCCAATAAAAATCAATCGAAATGTACATCAAGTTTGATCAATAACTCGATGGGTTTCAACCTATGAATTATTAGACTCCAGTTTGCACAGCATTATTAGGCAAATCAATAGAGTTCGTGGGGGACGGGCTGACATCCAACAGGATCTGCCAAGGACGACAATGCTTATTGCAGGACGACCGAAGGAGATAATATGCGCGATCGCGTTTCGGAGGAGCGCTCCCGCCGTAATTAGTGGAACAATGGCATTGCCAACTCGCGACCACAAAATCTCCGGAGGGTTATAGCGATAATTACCTAATACTCCTAATATTATTACTACACGAGCCTCCCTCCAGGATAACGCAAGACACCCAGCTACCTGTTCCTTGCAGCCGCCCGTTCTGGCTTTGCTGGTCTGGATCTTGGCACCCAATAGTTCCGAATGCCATCCACATTAGATTGCTTTGTTTATGCTCGGCGCATGCATATCTGTGACAATAATACAATTGGGAAAGTTGTGCCATACACAAGACGCTGAGGGGCTAAAAGGGGTAGAGAGTACAATGCAGAACCGAGAGTGGAACACGTTGGAAGACAACAAAGGGGTCAATAGATAAACGCTAAGATGCTGCCAGCGAGATGCGCTATTTTCCGAAATCTAATTTATATTCAGACACAGACACGCGATACAATTCCAATAATAGTTTACTGCTTGTTCGTTTGTGGGCTGGTTCTGGAGGAAATTCTGGATGTCTGCCTGCCAACTACAACGAGCTTCGAAGCAAGCAAAGTTTATGAGGGGAAAATTAATTTAAGTTATTTATTGGCTTCAAACTAGTTTTGATTAATTACGAAGTAAATATTATCTGTGTTTTGAATGAAATCACATAATTAATTACATCTATTTATATTTACTAGAATCTGTGATGATTTACAAGAAGTGTGTTTAAAAGTTTATGATAAAGTTTCAATATATTGTCAAGCTTGAATTTTCTGAAAGTTCTTCTGAAAGTTCAACTGACAGTTCTTCTGAACCAAATCAACAGGAAATTTGAATTTGAAATTTCAATTTCATTTATTGTAGACATTAGTTCTTAAATTGTTAAATAGTCACAGTAAATCCATATCAATTTATTGCTTTACTTGAATTTTCTGATAGTTCTTCTGAAAATTCAACTGAGAGTTCTTCTGAACCAAATCAAGAGGAAATCTTAATTTGAAATTTCAATTTCATTTATTGTAGACATTAGTTCTTATTTGGTTAAATAGTCACAGTAAATCCATATCAAATTATTGCTGTGCTTCAATTTTCTTTTGAAAGGGACTTCAAGAACCAAATCAACACCAAATCTTAATTTGAAATTTCAATTTCATTCATTTTAGGTTTTAGTTCTTAAATTATTAAATAGTCCAATTGTTAAATAGCCAAATAAGGTTCTATCTTTAAATTATCTCACATAACATTAAATTAAGAAATTTGCAAAATTCTCAATCATATTCTCAGTTTAAAAGACCAAATCTACATCTTTCAAAACTATTGACTAAAATAATGGTCCAAACGTTTAGAACCCCATTGAAACAACCTCTGAATAGTGAAGCTCATCTGCTCGTTTGTTTTAATGCTTGAACCTCCTTCCTACAAGAAACCACCCCAACATTCCTTGGCCCACAATCGACCAAGAAACTAGGACCATCCCAACCATACACGACGATTCCTCCTCGTCGACTACAGAATTCTGCATCGTGTAATCCGGGTCAAGTCGAACATTGTTAGGTTTCCCGTTTTCCACACACATAGCAATCGACCTCCAAGCCGTTCGAAAATGTTGAATACTCTTGTTCGAACGCGAAATGGAAACGAATGGGCTGGCCACCATCGCCGATTCCAGCGCAGTAGAAGTAGACGCGAACACGTTCGTGGCATTGCGAATAACAAAAACGCATTCGCTTACAGGAGGAAAAGAATGGCCGCGTAGGAAAAACTGTATTGTCGATAGGAACGCCCGAGCGAAAACAAAAAGGGACGCGAAGTGAAGAGAAAAAAAAAAGTAAAAGTAAAGGCATACAGCACAATGTTGTGCATGGGCGGAATGAAAGAAAGGGTACGTAGGTAAACCTCCAACGAGGAGGAAGAATCAGGTGCCCTTTTCAAATGCACAATCTCGAATGTGTTTTTTATGCGTTCGGCGTTTTCCCGAGCCTGGAAAAACCCGATTAATTTCCACATACAACGAGAAATGTTGCGTTGGCAATGTGCCATTAGATAAGGCTTCCTTTTAATGCTATAGTGATATATGTATAAACAAATGCAATGAAATGTTGTTATCGAAGTTTCTATTTTGAATCGCATTTTCCCTTTTCCCATTTTTTAATTATGAGAAAAATTATTTTAATTAATATCAAGGAAATTGTCGGTAATTTTTTTAAGAAACTGTTATCCTTTGATTTCCATCGTTACAAGACAATCAACACACTGTCAACTTTTAGTTGTCATAGTATCAGGATAATCATCAAACTGTTATCCTTTTGTTTCCATAGTTTCAAGACCATCAATCAAATATATGAATTTTCTGAATTTTATGATGTCACACTTCAAATTTTTTTAGTAAATTATCACTGAGCATGTTAACATCGATTTGAACGATCAAACAACACGAAATCACCCCTAAATAAACATCAGTTTAGGGCTTCTGGCTGCTGTTCAGTTTCCACCCTTCAGAATCAAGTCTTAGCGTAGAAAAAAAACTTTCATTTTCTACAAACAGCAGGAAGGTGCTTAAATGACATGAAGTTGGTGGTTGACTCGTTTTCCCTTTTTTGTAAGTTTTCCCCCTTCGTTTTTCACGTGTTTATTTTATTCATTATACCAGCAGTTTGTGGGGTTTTTCTTTATAATTTTCTTGCAATTAGTGATGGATTAATATGGAAGGAAATTGTGGATTCGAACAACAGGGAGTTATCGTTGTAGGGGAATTGGCATTAGGGTCGGTTTTCTTTATTTGGTTACCAACTGCGATAAATATTGCGTGTTCAAGGGCACGAACTTGTAGTCAAGGATTACAGGTTCTGAAGTATCGAATTTCTAAGCTTTCAAGAGTGGTTTTTAAAGGGTTAAAGACTAATGAATACTTGAAATCCTTGGAGAAAAGTTGAGAGATTTTAAAGTGCGAATTTTCAATATTATTTATATCAATTTTTCGAAGTTTTCTGTTTTTGCAAATAAGGATAACAGGAAACTTGACAACAACACTTTCCTTTTTCTTTTCCTTTTTCTTTTTCAAAAATATTACAGGAACCAAACAATGATTTGAAAAATTATTTTGAAGAATTATGTCTAATGAATTCGTCCAATCTTTCCAAAAAGTTTTAAAAAGTTTTTCAGTTTGTTATAAACTACAATTTCTGTACTTCTAATTTCTGCTCTAACTTTTTTGAATTATGACAATATTTTTAATTAATTGTAAAACTGGTCCTTTTTTTCAAAAATATGTTGAATATATTTAAATCATTTCTGGAAAACCGAAGAATGGTTTGCTCTGGACATTTACCACCAAACGAGAAATACATTATATTTGTTGATTTTTTCTTCTGCTTCACCCAACAAGGAAGCCTTCCTTTCTTCCCCATCACCAAAGATAGGTATTAAAGCGTTGAATAGACCGTCTGCACCGGAAGCACCATCGTACAACGTACACCCTCACTTCTTCTTCTGCGTATTCCTCCACAGCTGTGCAAAAGCCCACAGGTATTGAGCTTGTTGAATACACCTTGAATGCATTATAGAAGTTTTTCCAAATCACATTCATATCATCATATCGGTCGGCATTTCGGGGACCGAACGACCCGCTGGAAGGCAGTTCCATTAATTTTCCCCTCTTTTCACTCACTTATAAGCCCACATAATACACCCTGAATAAGCAGCAAACCGGGATTTTAGCAGCAACTCGGCGAAATGCATTTATATATTTTCGCGTCCTAAGAAGGTTGTGAATATGGAAGTTTTTCCATGGGCAATTTTATCCGAAACTTCTTGTATGGTCGAAAGGTGACTGAAGCTGAGCGCACTCACATATTCCTTTTATAGTTTCGAGTGAGTCGAACCGAACCTTCATGTGTACGGATGATGGAGGAAACTTGCTTCGGGAAAATGTACACCTGGACACCTGGAAAGTCTCGCATTCGCCATAATCCTCCGCAACATTACCTCTTCTTGCGAGGATGCTTTGCGATAGCTCTTCGGATGGCTCACCTTATGCGCTTCTTATTACTTATACTTTAGCCATAGCGACCCTCTCTTAAGTGTTCCAGGATGTGCATCTCTCAGATGCATCTAATGGTTTTCTTTGCTCGAGGCTATTTTGCTTAAGAAGCTGGTCTTCGAAAATATTATTGAATAGTTTCGTATAAGTGTACAAATCTGGGGGGAAAATTGGTGATGTTTTATGCTTGCAGAGATACTCGATGGGAAAAAAACAAAAATATTAGCTTTGCAATTTGTAGAGTTAACAAGATGGGTGATCCGTGTGAAAGATATGCATGATATTGGGGAGCGATGAGTCAATGTTATCATAGTGCACGAGCTGTGCAGACTTAGATAATGCCTTCCGGGGGCGGCAAAGCAGCAAATTCACTTAACTTTGGTCGTCTTTCACGTTGGAATCCATCTCTGTGTGCGTGGGTGTTTTCGCTCTAATGTAATCAATCTGGAGTCACATATTCTCGAGGTTGGTTAGTGAAAGGGTCTTGATAACAGTATTTGCTTAATTCGGATGATTTAATCAATGATTTAGTACATTCCTCAATTTTGCTTTTCTTTTCAAACAAAGGTAAATGTTCCCAAAACATAATTTTTTTGTAATTTTCTTCTTCCTTCATTTTCCATGAAAGCTCATTGTGCATAACATCATTGATATACTTGGTAATGAAAATTAATATTCATGGTCCTAGCATGTCCATAATCATTCCCTTCCGGTGTACCTTACAACACTCCAGAGTCCTTAATATAATTGCACCGTAATTAATAATCTCATTAAAATTACCTTCTCGAAGTTGAAACTACCTCTCGCACGCACAATGCAAAATGCGTGCTTATCGCACGTGGAAAATCAATAAGCTCTTCTTCATTGACACCACCTGTCTACGAAACCGGAAAAGACCCGCCGAGCGGAAATCCAAGTTCAATGTTACTTGGGCACGTTTCGATGCGAATTATGAATCCGTTTTTGGGAGGGGTTTCCCAAGGCGTGAGAAAAACATGTGTTTGTAGCCTCCTTCCGTTTTCCTCCTTCATGGGCTGCATTTTCGGCCGAGGGGGCAAAGTTTGGCCGCTCGTGCTAAACGTGCAGCTTAACGATGCAAAGAAAATTGCTTTAATGGAATATGCACCGGACCACTTTTGTTCGGCAAACTCCGACGCTGATGGCGTTGATGCGCAATGCTTTTCATTGCTTTTCCAACAGTTTCCGGTCTTGCTTCCCTTGTATCAACATTCAAGTTTGCATTATGTAATCGTTAGGAAGATCGGTTTAATCGGGGACGTGTAGCTGCAATTCGTTGGAATTTGTATTGCTTCAATAAAGTTTGATTCAACTTCCGGTGTCAGGGTGATTGTTTTATCGGCTTATAAGTTCGCTTTCACTTTATCGTCACTTTATTTGTGGTCTGAGGGTGTGTGAGATTCACTAGATTGCAGATTTTATTTTGGGGATAGGTTGAAACCTCACAAATTTAGATTTTCAAGAGGGGAAATTGCTAGCTTGAAGATTCCTACAGAAAGACTTAAAAATTAGTTTTTAATTTTCAGAGAGGTTTTGATCTTGATGTTTGGGAAAATAATAATAATTCGAAGAAGATGGTAAAATAATTTGAAAATTGCAATTTAAAAGAGTATTTATCTAAAAATTACAATCAAATATTTTAAAATTAAGATAAAATTTCCTAAAATTAATCAGGTGTGATATATTGAACAAATTTTCTGGTTATTATTTAGTAGTTTGCTTATAGATATAATAACTTATCTTTAAAATGTAAGTTCTTTGAAAAATATTGATAAAAATCAAAGTTATTAAACTTTTTAATTTTGGCGGAGGCGCCGGTCAAATGCAATTTTAGTGGAAATGACGATTTAATGAATAACAATTTGTTATCCTGTCTTAAGGTATTTAATTATTTGATGTTTATGACTGCTATTTAGCGAATCAAAAAAATAAATAATGCCAAAAACTGGCATAAAAGAAAATGTTTAAAACTGTGAATAAAATAGTGGATAAAATGCTTCCAATAATAGTTATAATATTTCATTACTTAAATTATTGCACTGATGACTACATTTGTTTCTGATATTTAGATATATAAACAATTTATTTTCATTTTTTGAAATATCAAATTAATTTGGACTGATTTCATAAATAACAAATTTGCATTTTTCTGCAATCAATATTCCAATATTTTTCTTTCTTCAATGATAAATTCTTCATCGAACTTCAAATTATTTCTCAATTCTTCTCAAATGTAGAGTTCACTAAATAAACGTCTATCAAGAACTGGAAAATAAATAAAATTAATTAAACTAATGCACAGTGCGTGACCCTATAATTAAAACGAACGTACTAATAATACGAAGGACCAAACCGTATCGTCCCATCATCATCATGAGAGGGCCAGCTCACTCACATTAGTCTTTCATTACATTTCGAACATTTGATCAAACATTAGCAAACGCACTTTTTTACCATTCTGCTTGCCGACCAATCCGCCGATGAAGCTTCCGTGGAGCGCAATGAACGTAATTATCCAGCATCGAAAAGCTCACTCCCGAGGCTTTGTTTTATTTTGAATTGCGGCCGGGCGAAAAATTACCGAGGTAGAGGAGACCATCGGCAAGAAAACAAAGCGCCCAGCCTTTATCCATAATTGGTATTATGTTCAGTCATTATAATCCCATCATTAATCTATTCCCGAAACGCCGCCGAATGCAATCAACTTAATTTAAGACTTCGGGGACGTTAATGCCCTTTATTGTCCATTGTTTATTGAAATTGACTGCCGCCCGTGAACGTTCTTCCACATCCCTCTCTTCCACCAACAAAAACACGGCGTAAATCTTGGAAAAGTGCGATACGCAAACTTTTAAGCAAAGTTTTCCATCCACGTAACTTGCGCAATTAATTTGCACAACTAATAAATTGGTTTTTGTCTTTTTCGTGCAAAGTTTCTCCCACCTTGCACGCTAATATTGAATAAATATCTATAGCTAATGGAGTCTTTGAGTAGGGTATTTTTGAGTGCCCCTTGAGGGTGTTAAATTTTATGGTGCCACCGGAAGCGAATGGATGACGAAGTTCAATTAACATATAGAGGATGACCGTGTGTCATTCGCAGCCAAACCGTGTTTGGGTTGTTAATGTAATATCAACAGGACATCAACAGCAGCAACTTCAGTTGGATGTGGGTGTTTCTGCATCGCGGTTAAATGCTGTGCTGCTTGCTGACACTTTGGTTTTAGACTTCACTTCAATATGTGTCACATATGTTCAATTCATGGGTTGGCAAATTGAATTTTGGGTGGGTTGGTTTGCTACGAAATGCAAAATGCCAGGAAATATTTCATTTATCGTAATTTAATGCCAATTTGATCGGATTTATAGCTAATTGATTGATTGATTTCGTATGTTATCCAAAATAGCAAAAATGTCCCAAATTCTATAAAATTTACTGGGTGACAGAAATAAAACAAAGTTCCATGTTATTTCTAATAGTTTGCTTATCGATTAGTTAAACAAAAAAATTATCGCTTTAATTGTCAGAAATAAGGACTTTATGATGATTGAATTTTGGCGGAGGCGCCGGTCAAATGTATTTTTTATTGAGTTTCATTTGTTTTTTGCCAATTTTTTTTTATAATATATTATCATTTATAAGGTGTAAATCTGTTCCTTTCTTAGTAAAATATTCATTTTTGATATGAATTATTATAAATAAGTTGATAGTTTGGTAACACAAATTAGCTTTAATTAGTTATTTTCAAGATCCCTTATTTCATAAAAATTTTATGGAACAATTTTAAAGATATAATCTTATAGTATTCAGATAGAATTAATAAATTAAACCTGAAATTCGAAACCTCTTCGAAAAATTACCCAAAATAGAGATTTTAAAAATTTTGAATTTTGGTGGAGGCGCCGATCAAATACAATTTCTTTGTAATTTATCATCTTTTTGGCTATAATGATGTTAGATAATTATCAAACCATAGAAAAAAGTTAAATTGATCTTTTCCTTAGTATAATATGTTAAGATGTCTATGATAACAATTGAATTTTAAAATTTATATCACTTGAATCTCAAATATTTTTCATGTCATAAAACAGAGCGCATCGAAAGACATATTGTGATGACGTGTCGACTTTAAATGAGAAGCGGATGATATGGTCATAAATTATGATCATTATTAAACATTATAATCGCACGCATTTATTCATGACGGCAGCATATTAGGCACTAATATCAATGCCTTTTGTCCTCTTCTTCGTAGGATGGCAAGATGCGCATATGAATGCGAGCACTTAAAAGGGGTGACAATATTTGTCGTACGCAATGTGGCATATGCAGATTGAAACGCTGCGATAACCACGCGAAATAATAAATTTTGGCACGTTCGTTACCTCCCTCCATCTTGCCACTTCCCACTATCATCATATCATGTGAGCAATATGTGTTTTTGATGTTATGCCACACATAAAGTTCTTCGGGGGTGGATGCCAGAATTAGTATTAGTGCTCTAGGATATGAGTCGAGGGGTGGATTTATTACCAGACTCGTTTTTCAAACCTGAAACGCGTTGCCTTAGTTCCAAATGGGGTTGATTCAATTTTCGCCTCCGAAATTAACATAAACAAATTTACAAAGAGAAATTGTAGTTTATCAAAGGCTTGCACGACAAATTGCATTAAATATTCAACTAGCCTTGATTAAAAATTTAATAGTTTTAATTAAGAACTAAAAAAATCTACTGGGTGTCTGCAAAATGTAAAAATAGTTTTTATACGAATTCTTTATCCACGTTTTTTTGTTTATTTTTTGTTATATAGTTTGATATAGGTGACGTATTATATGCACACTGAATACTCATACTCATTCGCCATTCGTCGCGCAAGTCTGCTTAATCTGTTTATGTGTATGTTTTGTATGTTGACTTTAATTAAATTATTTCGACGAGGTTCAACACCCCTTCACTTGCACCAACCATAGCTCCCTCATCATCATCAACATTTCAAACACACACGAACATATCCAGGATAATTCATATGGTTGGGTTGAGTTGAAAGGAGGGGTGGTGAGGGAGGAATGTGTGACATTACCTCCAGCGCCTTTTTAACCCTTTTACCTCGTTGCATCCTGCCCTCTTTTGGTTATTATTTGTGTTGTTATTCAGTCAACTCGGATGCAATGGGTTTCTCTAGTGGGCAACGATGGGGCAATCGTGTTTATGGGCCCAACCCCTAAAGACTCGTCATGGTAATTGAATTGCATAAAAAATGATTCAAGGTGATTACACACTGATAACAAGTACAAGTTAAGGGGTAATTTGTTAGGTAGTAAACGTAAAATTACTCAAATTTCATTTGAAATCTGATGTTTAAATGAATTTTAGGAGTGATATGAGAAAATTAAATTTACTCAAGGGATATTTTTTTTAATTTATAACCAATGAGTAGAAACCTAAAATAGTTTTTAGTCCAGTTTTTTGTTAGTATATTTTAAATCAGAAATAAAATATGTAGAATAGGAAGAAGGGAAATATATTAATTAATTAAAAAAATAGTTATTTGCTAAGTTATCCAATAATTTACTGATAGATTTAAAAAATTAAATTTGAAACATTAGTTCAACTGCAATAATTGACTTCAGAAATGCAGATTTTATGATGTTTCAATTTTGGCGGAGGCGCCGGTCAAACACAATTTCTGTGGAAATTATTTGTTTTCTCCTGTTTCAAGAAAATAAATACTTATTATTAATAAGTTCGAAAGTAACATTTGTTCTTTTTGAGTAAAATAAGTAATTTGATACGATTTATTGTAAATGTTTTAGATTTGTTAGGTACTCTAAAATACTTTGATATTTGTTATATGTAGCGCCCATTTTATTAAAAATTTAATAGTTTACAGATCCATTATACACATTGAATTTCAAACCGAGTTCTGTCCGATAACAAAAATTTTAAAAATCTCGAATTTTGGTGGAGGCGCCGGTCAAATGCAATTTCTTTGCAATAAGTTGCTTTTTCGAAAATAATGATAGATAAATGATTAACTATAGAAGAAAAAGTGAAGTTTAACATCTAATATTTAATTGAATTAAGGGATAATTTTTTAATTAGTCTAAAATATTTTCTAGTCAGGTTTTTGTTAGTGATAAAGTTTCAAAATTATTCCTTTAGTAAAATTTTTTTTCATTAATTTTGTATTTCCATTACTTATTAAATTTTTAGAGTGAATTGTTAATGTATCTGTTCTGTTTTAAAAAACAGAAGAATTTGAAATCAAAATGTAAATCCTATTTGAAAGTTTAAAAAAGTTTCGAGTGTCGCACAAATTGAGTTATTCATTCGACTGAGTGCACTAATTAGACAACATGCTGTATATAAACTATAATAAATGCAGGAAAAAGCAGGGCGGCAGGAAATTCTGCGCTCCTTCCCATTTCCGGTGCAACTCTCTCAACTCGATATTAACTCGGCGGGAAGCAGCATTTGCCGCCCCCGGCTCTGCATTGCAGCCTGCGAGAAAATTACACGGCGCGGTGTAAAAAAGAGCGCAACGACAACAGTTAATTACCCACTCGAGAATTATATTTTCCGCAATCAGATCTTAACGCCAAACTTTCGCATCGCGCCATTCTCGACCGATGCAACTTCGGGCACGTTCACTTCATGTCTCGACTCATCGCAATCCGTTTTTCTTTCCCCTTTCTATTGTTTTTCTCTCCGTACTTTGTTTTTTGCGAGCAATTTTCCTGTTTGCTCTTCACCGTCTTGGAAAGTTTCTCCGCCCTTTTTCAGCTAACACAAGCGTTAACTAAATGCGAACTTGCTAACTCGCCAAATTGCGATAAGTAACTAAATATATTTTATTTTTGTTTCCGTTCCCCGCATATCTTTTTCACGATACTTCCTTCCGCACTTAATTTATTGAAACAATCCTTTCGCAGTGCAAATTTCCACCGACTTATTTATTTATATTTTGCCCGACTTGAAGAAAACTTCGAAGTCTTCAAGTCAAAATCAACAAGTTGTGAGCAGTTTGTTAAAGATGCGGGAAGCTATAAGGAATGGGAATTGAGTCGAAAGTGTCCACGCATTGAAGGGATGACAACGTCCGAGATGTTGTGATCCCGGGGAACAGATGAGGGAAGAGGAGGACTTGGATGAAAGGAAGTTGGTTGCTTCCTCATTCGTGGGAGGTTTTTGGGTTTTTCTCTTCTGTTTTGTGTCGCCACAGGGCGACTGTATCGACTTTGACTTTGGTGTTGGTTTCTTCGGAAAGTCGAAAAGTATCGGAGGCGAGTCGTGGCGGGACTTGATAATGTTAGGGGTTTTCAAGATGCTCGAGGGTCTGTCGTTACTTTTCTTTAGTGAAGTGGATCCAGCCCGAATGCTCGAGACAGCATGCGACTACCAAGTGCATGCCGAGCTAGTGTTAGCGTATAGGGCGTATTGGGCTATAACGTGGCGTTATCAGGGGAGAGATAACGGACGCATCAATTTTATTGGGACTCATCGCTTCTGTAACTTAATAGTTTTCTGCAATTTTCTATTCGACGATGTCATACATGACTAAAATGGTGGGGTTTCAAGTAGTTTGAAAGTTGATGGTGAATACTTGAAGGAAACATCCTTCAGGAGTTTATCCTTGAACGCGTTTATTGAATATTACTTATTAAGAAACTAGGTTTTGAAAAGATACTAAATTTATCAAAAGCTTAAAATGTTTCCAAAAATTCCTTGAAAATATCCTTAAAATTTTCTTGGAAAATTCCATAAAAAATGATGGGTTTATATTCAGAGAATGTTGATTAATGATTTCTCAAGATAATTAAAATTTTATTTGTGCTTTAATTAACGTTTTTAAATTGCTCTGAAAATATTTAAATTTTCATTAAAAAACATCTAACTCGAACAAAAACTCAGTGATATTACAAGGTAATTAAAAGTCTTAATTAAAAATAATACTCCAATTGTGAGTTTCCTGTCTCTTGGTCCTCGAGTTCCACGAGAAAACTCGTACAATACGTAAAATTACGTGAAATCCTCATTTAATTTTTCAGAAATTAGCGTAAACGGCGACTTTTCCAGCAAGAGAAAAAACAGGAGCAGTGCAAGCAAGTGAAGAAAAAATAACCACGATTCACGAGTTTCCTCTCTTCTGCTTTTTTTCATTCCTTTGGTTTTCTCTGGCCATAAGACCTTCGAGTCTCATCATTTTCCGCCAACATTTTTGTTACTAAACTTCCCAACGTTGAATGAGTTGGTCCTCCCACGATATCTTTTTTTGATCTTAAGGAAGGTTTAATTAACGGCAGCTTAAATTCATTAAATATCGTAAATAATATAGATATATGTGAAGGGTTTAAAAATGTACTTTTAATTAACCATGTAAAGATGACAATTAGTTTTAATTACTCAACAATGAAGGATAATTTTTTAATATTTTTTGAGATTCGAATTATGGAAATTGTTTATATAATAATCCTGGAGGATATGGAAGATATAAACATTAAATGTGGTATAATAATATATAATATAGGGAGTACAAATTGCAAAATTCGAAATTATAAAATATTCACAACGCAATCACTCTAAGTGTGAGCTTCAATTTGCAAATCCAATTTTTCTTCTTCATTTCATCCATCTTGAAAAGGGCTTTTTCCCGGTTTCCTTACTCTGGTCTTCATATTTAATTTATGAATTTGCAAACCAAGTTTTTTGAGGGTCTCTTTAAAAATTTCATTTAGAAAAATATTTTTGGGAATATTTTCCTATAGTTAGAAATAGCAATAATTTTTTACTTTAAGATATATTGAAATTGTAAAAAGTCTAAAACTGAAATGATAAATGTTGAAATATTAAATGAGTTGGCTTGTTCCAAAAAACATATTTCGGAAATTAAGCAGTCACTATTTGATTTCTGTCAGTCCTTCAATATTTTCTCACCTCGTTTCAATCTTCATACACAATGAAATCTGCAGGACGTAAAACTTATGAGTTTTTAAAGTAATCAAACAGTCATAAATTGAATTCGTACTAATCGCAAATTTTAGCACAACGCGTGTAAATTTACGTCGTCCAGGCCGTCGCATTTTCTGCATGCGAAACGCATTCTTCCTTCTAATGTGGAAGAACTGGTACATGGTAATTCGGAGTCCAATAAGAACATCCTTCGTGCTCATCTTTTCAATCTTGGCATTTCTTGCTTGCACCTTAATGCGTTATGGTGACATGGATTATATCATACCAGCGAAATATTTCGCGGTTGATGACTGCGTGGAAAGTCAACCTAGGTACGAAAACCTATCTGCAGACATCCCATCCTAAAAGAAAATTTCATTTTAAGATACAACTATATTGGCTACACACCATTCAAAAATCCAGCCATTGTCGATCTGATAGACTACGTACAAAAAAACATGCTGGAAGAATATGAGTTTATGCCTTTCGAAACCAGCATGGACATGCAACGATACCTCTACGGGACTTTGAACTTAAGGATCTTCGGCATTGACTTTCCAGCTGATTACGACCGCCTCACAATTCTGCCCGACCATTTCAATTTCACTCTACGCTTTCCAAACTATATTCGCTTCAATGATATATATACTAGATGCAAATTCACTTGGTACACCCAGCACCATGATGACAGTCTTGTGTGGATCCACCCAACGGCCTTCGAAACTGATGTCGCTGATCCAGGTAAATAAGTTCGAATCATTTGATTGATCGATCGATTGATGGCATTTTTGGGCGTAGATTACGTCAAGGAGGGTTTCATCAGCATTCAGACTCTCTTATCGTTGGGATTTATGCAAGCGAAAGGAATGCACGATCTGGATGACATTGGGTTAATGATTCAGATGTTGCCAAATGTGAGAATGTCCCGATTTTGGTTTCGGATGAAAATTCTATATGGAAATGGGTTCATGTATGGCTTTTTTGTACCCTATCTCATTGTGATTATCATTCAAACCATTCCATACAGTTACGAGCGATGTCGAAAAAGAGATGTTCGTTTCTTAGATAGTATCCAATGTATGATACTAAAATTGCATCGTGTTTAAGGCCTTTTTGAGCATAATGGGTATCAGCAAGCGATTGAATAGATTCACATGGTACCTCAAAGATCTGATGTTGCTTACAGTTACAACCTTCGTGGGTACAATTTTGCTGAAGACTGGAATATTTGCAAATGAACCATTGTTTTCGGTGTTTCCATACACGGATCCCATTCTCTTATTTATATTCTTCGAATTGTACGTTTCAGCATTCCTTTTGATTAATCTATGCATCATTTCGTACCTTCCAAAACGTATGTTGGTTCACTCTTGAAGAAACCATAATTTTAATGATTTTCTTTTTTGTAGCAACTATTTCAATATCAGCAAGCATAATCGTTCATAGTTTCCTTTTTGCTCCATTCAAACGTGAAACCTTTGCTTATCATTCAACAACTCAATTATTTTTTGTTTACTTTAATTGCCATACGGCTTTTAATTACGGACTTTATGTCATTGTTATTCAGGAAATTATGCTGCGAGGATGTCAATGGTCAAATCTTTTTAGAATTGCAGCCCAAAAACTTACATATAAGATGGGCATAGTTCTCATCAATCTTGTAGTTTGCAATATTTTTCTGCTCATCATTTTGCTACTTTTTGAAAATAATCATGATATTGGTGAAATTTTGCACATAATTGGTTATAAGATTTGGCGATGGTTATTTGTTAATCGTCGAGTGCATCGTAAGTTTATCATTTCTCTTTCAAATTGTTTATAAATCTTATTTAGCATGTAGTGATCGAGCAAAGAAACCAAACCCATACGTGCACGAAGACAATCCTTCCCATCTTGGGCCAGCTGTTGTTGTCCTGAAGAATATTTCCAAATTTGGAAGTAATGGTGTTGCTTGGTTGCGAAACATCTCGATGACTTTATACAATAACGAACTTATTGTTATTTATGGGAAGCAACATTCAGGCAAATCGACACTCATTGATATCATTTCTGGTCATCTTTTACCAACTTCTGGATTTCGTGATATCTACCCGATTCAACGTACGTTCGATGCTGAACAGTATTTCAAAAACAGCAAGTTCGGATATTGCGGAAACGAGAAGCTCCTCTTCGAAGAACTCACCATCGAACAACATATCATATTCTTCACGTGTTTGAAGACTCGAGAACCTGAATACATTCAGGATCAAATTGAGTACTTTAAAAGGGTCATTATTGGGTCGGATGGTGAAATAACTGATAGGAGAGTTTCGCAATTGAGTTATGATACCAAAAAACATCTTGCGGTTTGTTTGGCTTTTTGTGGAGCTCCTGATATCGTCCTTTTAGATGAACCCACAGTGGGCGTCAGTGGGATCATTCGAAGAGCCATTTGGGAGTTAATTGAACGACAAAAGCCAGGTACAAAAATTTTCAAGGTACCAACTTTTTGTTGTTGATTATTTTGATTTCCGCACAGATAAATTGGTTATTGTTGGGACTGATTCAATGAATGATGGTGAGGTACATGGAAGTAGAATTGCTGTCTTGAACCATGGTCAATTGACGTGTTTTGGTAGCACCTTCTTTTTGCGAAAATTAACTGGAGCAACTTACTATCTGCATTTGGAAAAAGATGTGACTGGTTGCAATGTAAATCGAGTGACGAGATTCGTACAAAGATATCTTCGACATTTTAAGGCGTATGGGGAATATGACTATGAAATTGTCTATGAAATTGACAACGCTTCGAATGAGCAATTGCAGAAGTTGATGTTCGATCTTGAAACGAGGTTACCAATGTTGGGTCTGAAATACATCTCTCTCGAATACTCAACACTGAATGAAATCTTTACAAGGTAGATTTCATTTTGTAGTCCCATCCTAATCAGAAATTTCTAATCTAAGAATTTCCTCCAGGTTGGATGATGGTATAGGGGAAAGATTATCCCGGAAACGGAACAAGAGAGCCGCCCAACGACCAGTTATAACAAGCCATGATTTTAATAAACCTCAAAACTCGACAGTTGCTTCCATATGTATCTCATTGAAATCAATAATTATTGATTCATTATTGATTAAGGATGATTGCAGGCAATTTGTTTCCTAATTTTGGTATGTTGAAACGACATCAGCTTCGGTTGCTTCAATGGCGAGCAATGCTTTTCACACAAGTGATATCACATTTGCGGAATAAGAAACAATTCTTATGGAGGCTCTTTTTGGCAACTCTGCCACTTTTTGTCCTGCACCGTAAAGATTATAAAACTCACGTGCACAATATGCCTCCAATGATTATAAATACGGATGAGTATGTGATATTTAACATTTATATTCAGAAACCTCCGGAGTTGGATGATCAGTCGCAATTGGGTCAATTATATCACAGAATTTACAATCATCTGCAAAAAACGTATACTATATTTGAAGTACCAAACATTGAAAAGGCCCATGTAACAAACGTGAGTGACGTTGAAATTTAAAAAATATCAGTTCTTAAAATACTTTTCCAGGAGTATCCAAATGAATTCCTGTTTGGGATCAGATTTGAGCTTGATCCTCCTGCAATTGTTGCACTTTTCAACATTCAATTCTACCATACAGCTCCTTTGGTCATGTCCGAAATTTTCAATGGTGTTCTCGCACATGCAAATCGATCCATTCAAGTTACAAATTATCCACTCACATATATTTTGCGAGTAAGTATTTATAAGTTGGAATGAGTGGTTTTTGCAAATTGCAAATTTTAGAACTATTTTAATGATGATGTCATCTATTACACTTGTTATTCGAATGCCTACATTTTGATCGCATGTGTGGCGATTCTTTCGGCGTATTTCGTCTCCGATCTGGTGAAGGAACGTAAGAAGGATAAGGATCATCTGATGACTGTTTGTGGTGCAAGTAACCTCAACATTTGGTTCATCAAATTTACAATCATCTTGATTGAATACTTTCTGCAAATTCTGGTATTATTATTGCTACATACGTTTCTAGCTCTAGATCCCATTCCAAAATTGTTCAGTAAGTCTTCGGTTCTATACTTCAAGAATCTTCGTCATTGATTGTTTTTAGCCGATATGCTTCTGTTGGTTCTGTCAATGACGTTGGCGATGGCAACATTCATGCCGGTTTTTGCAAGAATATTCACGAGTAGTTTTCGTGGGTTCAACGCTATGATTAGTTATGCTACACTCGGCATTTTGATACCAATGGCTGTAGCTTACCATTGTATCTATAGAGAAAAAGTCTTCGAAATACTCTGGTGGGCCTTGTACGCTTTTCCGCTCTTATCCGTGTGGCTTCATTTGATCGAACTTAACATCTACTATCACTATCAATTTCATCATTTGGCGGATGTTGAGGAGTGCATCAAGCAAAGATATTTGGACGAAGATGCATGCATTTATTACCATAAATTACGGGATGAGATCATGCCAGGTAAAGGTATATGCTGAGGTTTGACCATTCTGGAATCAAAAAGAGGTCCAAAAATGCATATCCAGTATTTCCAGACTTGCAGATGTGTGCAATTTTTTAAAATTGTTTCTTCAGTTATTTATTCATCTTTGGTCTGACCTCCTATCAATGTATAATGACGTATTCACCAGTTTATTATTTCAGAGGCATCATTTCATGAAAACACCATTCAAAATTCTGGAATATACAATGCAGTCTTGAGTAATGTCATCTATTCATTGGTGTTTCTCATCATGGGTATCGCCTTCAGCTACAATCTTTTTGCAAAAATCGTCTACTCGTTCAAATCGACGATGACCAACGACACACCAAACGAAGAGGATGATGTGCTGAAGGAATATCGCGAAATTCAGAACATTATGAACGAATCCCATACGGATTACTTGCTCGTTGTGAGCAAACTGCGCAAAACTTTTGGCATTACAAAAGTACTTAAAGGGCTGACTTTCGGTGTCAAACAAGGTGAATGTTTATGTATTCTTGGAAAATATGGTGCTGGTAAATCCACCCTCTGTCAGATGCTCATTGGTAATGTAACCATCACTTCCGGTGAGGTGATCGTCAACGGATTCAACCTTAAGTACGATCGTCACAACGTTTTTGAAATTATCGGGTACAACCCACATCCGAAATCATTACCACAGCAGCTCAAGCTTCGCGAATTGATGTATTTGATCGCGGCGTTACGTGGTTTTGCACCGCATTATGCCTCGCAATATTTGGAGATGATGGCCCACGAGTTGGATATCACCGACTGTATTGATATGCGGATTCGGGATATGAACAGGTATCAAGTGAAGACAGTATCGTTGCTGATTGCTCTGCTTGGTCGGCCGAAATTGTTGATCCTTGATTCGCCCACTTCGGGGATGAAGTATGCGAGGAAGGTCAAGGTGTGGACACATCTGCAGAAACATTTGCGGACTGGGAAAGGTATAGTTTTGGCAACGACGAGTCTGCAGGAATGCGAATGGATGTCTACACGTCTTGCAATTTTGAGTGATGGTAAATTTAAGACCATCGGATTTTTCAAACAGATTTATGCCAAATATTCGCATGGTATCAATCTTATATTGCAAATACCACCTCTTGAAGATGATCGTAAGCGGGTTGATGAATTTATACGGAAGGTGTTTGCTGCTTATCTACGTGATCAAGAAATGGATCGATTGATCTATCAGATTAGTGAAGGTTCCTTAACTTGGTCAGCGATTTTTACTATATTGGAGATGGGTAGGCAGAAAGTCCCCATATTGAATTATTGGGTTAGTTTTTATAATTTTGAGCAGGTTTATATTACACTTTCTCAAGCTGAGGGTTCGAAATCTTAATTGATTGCTAATTGTTAATTAATTACTTGCGTTATTAGAATATAATTAAAGGACTAGTTGTAAAACATTTTTTTTTTTGAGCTTCTAGATTTTGATTTGATTTTTTCTAAATTTTTAAAGTATATTTAAATTGCAATTGCTTTTTTGCAAAAAAACATCAAATGGCTATAACTTTTGTTCTAGTGGAGCTAGGAGGCCAAAAAATTTTGAATTCCTCATGAAAAATACTATCTTTCTAAGCCAATTTAGACTTTGATCGGAGACAAAAAATTTTGCTCTAATTTTTGCAAAATATGTTTTTTGCAAGAAACTTCAAATGGCCATAACTTTTATTCTGGTAAAACTAGGAAACCAGAATATTTTTTTGTTGAGTTCCTCGTGAAAAATACTATTTTTCTATTCAGTACTTTTTAAAGTTAATTATCGGAATTATTTTTAATTTTCGATCTTAATTCATTTGTTGCTTACTTGAAATATAATTTGCATGTTTGTCAATTCATGGATAAATTATGAATACAGTCTACTTGTAATTGGATTATTTCGAAAACGCATCTCATCCTCGAAGGATGCATAATTAATCATAGAACAGGCCATTTGAAAATGCAAATGAGTTCAAACATTATGATGGAAATTATGCATGCGAAATGAATTAGTAAGTATTTATTTCCACTTGGAGCCAGCCATCAGCGGAAAATAGTTAATTGAAAATTGATGAGGCATAATTTGGCCAAACATATCATTTTGCATACGGCAATCGCGACAGCAACAACGCATCGTGTCCAATTGGCACATTGTTGCCTTCGGTCGCCGCCCCCGCATACATCAAACATTGCGCGTTTCAGGACAATTTCACTGCCGGCCATCGCGTATTGAGTATTTATCGGGAACGTTGTGTGCGGATCGACAGCTTGCATGCAACAAGCACAACGACAGCCGCCAACACACACCCCCAATCCACCCGATTGCCGCCCCCAGCAGCGACGAGATAAACGAACTGAAAGCAATAATAAGTCATCCATGCGAGAATATAGCGACATTTGCTCTGGCGGCACGATTAGCTGCAAGGACTATATAAATAAATTATTAACTACAATAGTATTTATGCTAAATGCTGTTAGATATTCCAGGACGAGCGCCGCATTTTGCAATTATAATTTACTTAATGACGTTCAATTTGATTGATTATTCATTATGGACATGCGAGGGACAACGAATTCTTCGATGTCATCATAATGTTTCAATTATAAGACCAAAACGAGGAATTAATATTACTGAGAATATCAAATGTGAATTGTTATTTATGAATTTCATGTCATTTTCATGAAGAACTTCACCAAACATTTTCTATCCATATGGAAATTTGGTACATTTTAATATCTTCAATATTACATCACACTTCAAAACCCATTTTTAACAACTCAAGGTTGAACGTTACACTTTTTACTCGATTTTATTTTACACCTTTTTCCCGGGAAAAAAATATCCAGGATTTACGTTTCAATCTGTATAACAGCTTCTTCACTCATATCCACATTCCACGCATTTCCATTAAGTCGCAATATTTAACAGCGTAAAGCGCGAAAAACTTTATGAAAAAGTACGTCGCGATCCATTATTAAAGTGCGCTTGATTGCTGTTCGGATTACACTCGCATACATTCCATGAAAAATTTCATACACTTCGGATTTTTTTTTGTCTGAGAGCAAAGTGTGCAGAGTAAACAAATGTCATGATCCACTATTATGAAGTGTACTTATTCTACATTGCAGTGGATATGTGTATGCTGAATTTTCCCGGGCTATTTAATACAAGTACTTGGTTTTCCATGAAAAACTTAGTGGACAGGATAATGTTTGGGGGTTTTCACGTGGAATGATTGACAATGATGAATATTTAAAAAAAAGTAGTAGCTAGTGGTAGCAGGATTAATTTATCATTTCGGATACGTTTTCAAACATGAGCAGGTGGTTTCAATGTGACGGGTTTTCTATTGAATTTTCTCCGTTTTGTAGCATTTTGATGCTCGTACATTGCTGGAATATGCAACATGAAATGCATGCGGTTGTGCACAATTAGTAATGGTATAAAACAAACAATACGACATTGATTGTGCACGTGAAAAGCATTCGTTTTGCATTTTGGCTTTGCGGATTTTGACTGCAAATACACAATGCAAATCATTCTCTCTTTAGGTGAATTTAAATTCACTCCCTAAAAAGAAGGATAATACTTTGTATTTAAGTTTTGACATTTTAGATAACCATAAAAAAACAGTTTTAAATAAAGGATTGTGAAACAATAATGTAAAAATATCAGTTCTTAATCATCCATGTTAAGTAAAACATAAATTGAGAAAAACAAAATAGTTGCTAACTTGATAGTCAATCTTAGATGATACATGATCTAAAATATACAATTTCCTGCTTCATATTCATCTTCAATTTATCACTATCTAATTTTCCTTGATTTTCCCAGACTATTTTCCCTCATTCACTTTTAAATTTAGTTTTCTTCATTTTTATCAAGTTATCTAAGAAAACTTGCCTATACAATATACAATATGTCGTTATTCAGTCAGGATAACAAACATGATTTTCTCTGGCAATTAATGTCCCTCAATTAAATTTCCTCGAAAATTTACAACTTAATGGAGACATACATTAATATTATTTTAATTGAGTGCCGAAAGTATTTTGCAAATTGTATGCAAAACAACTTTTGAGCGCAAATGGAGCATTTGAACCGAACCGAATGTATATTTAGCAAATGCACTCCCTTTCTATTTTTATTTATCCTTCAGCTTGCTCGGTAAACGAAAAATATTTGCCCTAGCGTGTGCGCTCATCAAACGGATTTAAACGCGTGCACGAATGTGTTGAAAATCGGCGGAGCACCGGGTGGCGGCTGCCGCCCCCGTCAATGCTAGCTGGAATCGGGGGCGGCTGATTCAACTTGTTCAAAAAGTCGTGGAAACCAACGACGCGGAAGAATGAAGGAAAAAGCGCATCGATTGTCTGTTTGTTTGTTCGTTTCGTTTACTTATTGTCAGCAACGAGTATTTTTTCGCATCCGGATTCCTTCAACTTTCAACTTTTTGTAGGCCAAAGATCAAATCTTCCCAATAGAAATAACATCAAATAAATTTCCGTAATTTGGACAACTCTATAAATGAAGTCTCTTGCAAAATTTCTTTGTTTATTATTTGACGATATGTTTTCCAATTCATTTCCCTTTTCTTTTCAATTTTTACATTCAGATTACAAATTTGTGAAATTTCATATTTCAAATTTTAAGGATCTTAATGCGTATTATTGTTGCCAAAAAATAATCAGTTTTTTCTAAAGTGCAATTTGTACGATGAGTACACAAATAGTTCAAATCTAATGATTATGAGGATTTGATCCTGAAACAAGGAGTAACGAATGTGAGGGTTGCAGGTTTCGGATAACGTGAAACATGAAATAGAGTAAAAAAGGGAACAAAAGCTGAAAATATGCGAAAAGAAATGAAAACGTAAAATTTCCATGCAAATTGGACTTGTTGGGCCTCGAATGGCATTTTTGGCGGAGGCGCCGGTCACACTGATCCAGCGCAAAAGGTTGCGCTTGAAACATGAAGGTATAACGTCTGAATAAAAAATGCATATTTGATAAGGAATGGTCCCATGAAACCACCAATGGTGGTGCTGTATCATTTGAACTGCTTTGCGGTAACATTTCGGGCCTTACTTCCAGGTTTCCATTGCGAATTTCACGTTGGAAAAGAGTTAATTAATAACATAAACTTGGGTTTAATGTTTCACCAACTCCAAGCACATTTGACACAATGTGTCGTCCTAAAACCATAAACCCAAAATTTTCAAATTATACAACAAAATTTTTCATGGTTTTCCTTCTTCAGAAAATAAGTTAGTTTTTTTCGCAAAAATCAGTTTTAAATCTGGATTTCAGAGAAACACTTTGTATATTAATTGTTACAACAGTCAGATGTTAAGTTTTGTATATTAAGAATGTTTCCCAGCCATCATGTAACCAAACGAAGCGGCAAGACCCCGAAAACTTGCACGATGACGCTGCTCATCATGGCGCCTGCCGCCACCACTGCCGCCGTCCGAAACGCGAAATTATTTGCATACGAGATTAAAAAGACGTTTTCAAGTTTTCTACGAGCGCCGTCGTTACCGCACAGAAAGGATGGCACACACAAGGGCCGTGCATACATTTTGAGCAGGTCCGCACACGTAAATTCAAGTACAACTTCACCGACGGCGGCGGCGATGGCGGCGGCGGCAAATGCGAAAACTCGAAACTTTCCCCAGGTATTTCCACTCATTTCGAGGCGCGTATGCCGGCAGCTTTCTGCGTTTCCACGCGAACGGGACGAGATGAAGACGTCTCTCGTCTCGCTTGAATCGTTGGCGGTTTGGCGGAGGCGCCGGCCACAGTCGAGTTCGTTACGGTAATAACGGCGTGCAATTCTTCACTTCTCGTTGCCTCCTATTGCCTCCATTGAGGATTCTTATTGCAGCTGAATATATGGCTTTTATTTCTTTTGTTATGCTCGAGTGTTTGTTTGGTTGTAACAATGTTTGTTTAGTTTGTTAGGATTGAGGTTGGGATTTCTGCAATTTTGTTGAAAGACAAAAGATGGGATTTTTGAAGATTTTTCTGGTTATAGGATTTACTGATTTTATTGGAATGAAAGAATATGTTGTTGGGTCAATTTAGACCGAATATTTTTAATCCTTTGTAAAATGTAAAATTACCAAATTTTATGGTTTGGGTAAATAATTCTGTTCTGAAATCAGCATCAAATTTCAGAAAGAAATAATGAGGTTTTTGAAGGTTTTTCTGGGAATAAGGTCTATGGATTTTATTGATTATTGAAATGATATGACAATTTTTCGGATATCCTCTGGGATTGAGTATTTTTTATAATTTGAAAATACAAAATTTGTGGATTTGGGTAAATATTTCTATTCTGAAAATAGCATCAACACTATCAGTAAACAGAGAGATGGAAATTCATTATTATTCTTCAATTTTCTACCTGAATTTACCAGGCAGTTTGTTCCAAAAGTTTGTAAAACAATTTTTGAACAGTATTTAAATTGTGATAGAAAAATTCACATGATCTTACATTCAATTTGATTTTTGATTTGATATTTAAACGATTGAAATCAATCTTGATATAAAGAAGTTACCATAATGAAAAACTTTTTAAACTCTTTTAACTCTTCCAGAAATTTTCACTTTGAATAATTGAGTACTCCCTGAATTGTAAGAATTTCACAAACTTTAATTAATTCCCTGAATAAAACCAGGAAAAATCAGCGCGTCGGATTTGAAGTTACGATGACAATTAGGAAATGATTTCATTTCATTTCCTTGGTGCAAAACGACCCAAACGATCCATGAAACTAAAGCCCCTTTATTCGTTGCAAAAATGACACGCTTATTATTCGAGCGCGCTCTTCGTATTTTGCCTAAATGCAAGATTTATCTCCTTCTTCTTGCGAACATGAATTTTCTTCTCTTCCACTAGAAGAGGAAGAGGAAGAACTCCTCGTCGTTGACGATTCAGTTATAGTAGCACTTAGTGCACCGTCGTGTGCGCTCTTAAAATTTCCCATTTGCGAATTTATTTCTGCACGAGATTAAAAGAACAAAGCGTTAAGCCGTTCGTTTCGTCCTACACATTCAAATCGTTACCCAAAGACTTTTATAGGATTCATTTTTTTCTTGTTTTTTGGTATAGTTTGCAAAAACACTTTTGGCATAATCCTGGCAATCCTTACCTGCGTTGACAGGTGAATTTTGAATTTCACTGATTAAAAGTTCCGTCTCTTCACTAAAAATTGATGTTCTGCAAGGATTGAATCAGATCTCACAATGATTGTTAGCTAGACACAAATTAGCAAGTTGAAGTATATGCGTTTGAAAAGTTTCGGAAACACGTAGCGCGCACTCCTCGCGAACGACAACGCGTGCGACGTGCGGACGTCTCTTGCCGCCTCCAGCCAGCAGGATACAAGAACGTAACGCAACCGACGAGTGAACGTCGTCGACTGAACGCTGCACGCAAACCGCCATCGATTTTAAACGACGGACGGCACGTTCGCACCGCCACCGCTGCCGCCGCCGCCTCCGTTTGCATGCGCCAGCCGCCTCTCGACGGCGGCAAAGAACGCCACCATCGTAAACGTACGCGAACAGATGGTCGGCAGCAAACAGCACGCTGTTGCGCCTTTCAACTTCCAAAATTGCACGTTTCCTCAAGAAGTTTTCTTGGGAACCCTCCATAATTGACAGGATAACTAAAATTTTGAAAATATTCATGATTCTATTGAAAATGCACTTCCAGAAATTCTTATAATAAATGGAATGATTCAAAAAAAGAATTTTTTTCAAGTATAGTTTATGTACCAAATGCTTTTATGGTATTATCCTGGTATGGGGAAAAATTAGAATGTGACGTCCAGGATAAAATATGACAACGTATTTTATAACTGGCTGAGAAGAAAAGGAGCATGACAGGAAATACAATATGTAGGTATAAGTTCTCTCGTCGACGTGGATGGTGAACGGGGGACGAAGGATAAAAGGATACAGCCATGGTACTTAGCGGAGTTTTGTCAGTTTCCGCTCGTCCTTTACGCTCACGCTGATCTGAAACGGTGGGACGAACGCTTCCATATCCAGCTCGGTCCGAGGAGTTCTGCCAGCTTGCCAGTTTTGCTAATTCCGGTTGAACGATACGCGAATAACTTATTGCCCCCTCGGAAAAGTTGCCTGCCTCAAAATTTCCCGCCCAAGTTTAAACGTTTCTGTCCGTTGAGACATTGTTTTTTGCTGGCTCAAGTATCCTTTTCAAAAGGGTTTCATTTTTTTTCAATGGTGTGAATTTTCAAAACTTTTATTTGTTTTAAACTGTTATTGCATAAACATCTAAAAATTAGCCTTTTTTTGATTTATTTGTTGTACAAAGTTCAAGGTGTCAAGAAAGCGAAAATATTGCATTTTTAGGCCCCCTTTAAAATCAATCATCTTCAAGAATTCTAATTTCATAAAAATTTTATGGATCAATTCTTATAATTTACTCTTAGATTTAACAAATAAAATTTAAAATTCAAGTTTTGCTTGATAAATAAACTGGAAATGGTAATTTTAATAATTTTAAATTTTGGTGGAGGCGCCGGCCAAATGCAATTTCCTTGTAATTTATTAACTTTTTTGTTAAAAGGATGATAGATAATTGACAAACCATATAAAAAAAGTAAAATTTACCCTTTTCTAGTATTTTATATTACATTCCCCATGAAAATCGCAAATTTTGAAAATGTATCTCACATGAATCTCAAATATTGTCCACACCATAAAAAAATTTTCTTCGAATGAGATTTCTGATCACCCCATTACAAAAAGGGCATGAACCCATAAATTTTTGGAAAGTGCGCATCACGACCTACAATTTGCTTTAAACCTAAGTATAATTGGTCCAGGCATTTAAAAGTTATACGCAGTTAAAAGTGCAAAAAACACGAAAATTTTGCATATTTAGGTACTTAAGTTTTACTGTTTAGATTCTTGCCTTTCAAACGATTCAATGCTATTTCTTTGCAATATTAACCATTTATTTTCTTGAAATTATTATAAAAGCATCAACTAAATATAATAACAAATTCTGTATTTCCAAGGATGAAGGAAACATCCTCAAAAGTAATTTCCGTTTTATTCCTTCGTTCCTTTGTTTCGTAAAAGTAGAATTTAATATTTCCACTATTAATACGTATAAAAACAGAAATTCCCCAGCAGGTTTTTCCGCGTTTCCTCAATGTAATGAACATCCTTGTCATCATCATGGCGGATGCCACCCCCAGCTCCGTTAGTGGGATGGTTACATGCTCGATTCTGCACCGTTCGCGACGACTCTTTCATCTTCATTTTCTCTCATCGTCTCCGCAGTGCTACAATAACGTGCAATATTGACAAGTAGAAAATGCGCGCAGCAATGCCTACAGCCGCCCCCGATGGTACCTTATGACATAAGCGACAAGATGTTTTTATTTACTGAAATTGCCTTTCGAATATATGAAATATTAACCCGCGAATCGTTTCAGCGTGCTGCCGCCGCCGCCGCCGCCATCGTGTTATCCTTCACGTCGTCCTCGACGGCGGCGGCGGCGGTGGTTGTATCCTTGCTCTTGTCGGTCTTGCCGTCAATGTCGTTACGTCGTTATTGGCAATATTGCGACAAGCAACTGTAACATAATATATCATCATCAAAACTGTGTGCGTAAATCTCAATTTCATTTCTTGTTGCGCTCATTTTTCGTCCTTGCACCGGAAGAGTGCGCCCGTGGTTTCCTGATGGGGCGGCACTCCTTGAAGAAGTCTTCAATGTGATTCACATGAAATTGAAGTACTTATTAAAGTATAGACAGAGAAGGAGAAGCAAGGTTTCTTAAGTAAGAATATTTGTTACATCTTAATATCTTCTGGATGTGAAGATTTTATTTATTGGTTACAATTTTGCATATTTGCAAAAAAGATTCTGGTAAAAATTCAATTTCTTTGCTCTTTTCATTGTCTTGAAATTAAATTTTAGCTAATCCTTCGGAAGGATTTATATATTTTCAAAATATAATTTGTGCAGAACAATTTCACCTTTTGAATTTCAGGATAATTTAATTTTGTTATGGTCGAAACTTATTGATGATTGCATTAAATCATTTATTATTTACAAATTTCAAAATGACATTGATATTATCTTATTATGCATTATTGCATTATCATAATAAATCAGCAAAGTGTCACCAAATTATTATTATTTTAGGATGGCATTTTGGATTCACATGTAAATAATTAATGTACTATAATTCAACAATTAATTATTGATCTGATTACATTTTGTACAATTTCCATATTTGTTGTTAAGATGCCATCTTAAATGATATTTTCAAAAAATAAAATTGGATTATTTGAAAGTTATAATCACAGATAGAAAAAGAGAAAATGATATTTTTGATAAAAGATTTGGGCTAGTAAAAAATATATTTATGTTTATTATCAATTACTACTACTTGACATGAAATTATGACTATCCCTAAGGATAATTATCCCCTTGAAGTAAAATTTTCAAAAGAAGAAAAATGTTGCTTCCTTAATCAAACTCATTTTTGTTGATAAACCCTGAAAACTCTTTCTCTGCAACAAAAACGAAAACAAAATCCCTTGTAATTCACAGGACTATAAGGACGAAAACCCTCATAACCATGGCAACACAAATGATAACAACTAGCCTAGATAGGATCTCATGCATAGACACTCGTTATACATTTGACCGTGCACACTAATTACCCTTTTTCTAAAAGTCTACTTTTCTACGCTCTGCATATTATGACGGTTAAACTGCAAATAGAGAAGTTGCAATGCGCAAAAATCTTCCTACAATCTCCCATTTTCCATTCTGTGCTAAACACATTCCAGACCCAACTTGGGAAATCTCCAAAACGATGTGCAATATCAACAAGTACCTGCAGTTTTTTCCACTCATGGAATTTTGTATTAAATAAATAGGAAGGAATATTTCAAAGAGATAATAGTCATGTAAAATGTTGAAACCCACATTGAAGGACAATGGGGGGCAATTCATGGTAATGCATGCAGGTCTGGTCACTGGTTGCTTCCTTTCAAAGAAATTCTTTGAAAAATGTGTTGCATACAGAGTTGTGCAAGGTTTTTGATGATTATTTTTCGTACGTTTGTTGCTGCTCATCAAGGAACTTCATACAATTCATATGCAATGAGATATATTCTCACATTTTATTATTTTTTATTCCTTTTTTTGTATCTTTATATTTGATGTTTTTGAATTATGATGTAGTTTGGAATTTTAATTTGAAAAATTTCTAGTGAAAATTTAAGTAATCCTTTTTAAATATTCAACAACATAAGAAAAAGTAGAAAATTGATTTAGCAAAAAAGTAAATTTATTGAATTTTTAGAAATATGTTACAGTTTTGTATATGAACTCTTGGTGAATGCAGAAATTGGCTTCGTTTCACGATTCTGACGACTCTTTTTGTAATGCAATGTATGCGATCCTGCACCATATGATGCTCAACGAGCTCGTAATGGATACGAGGAAAATTGGGGCAGAAGATAATAAACTGCAGCCTAGAACTCACTCCTCGTTTCGTTCTATATTTCTTCTTCAGTATACTCACATACTTTTCCTCTGGCGTGCAATATATGAAAGGTCTTTTACAAACATAACTTTTCCAGTTTGCTTTCCTTACATTGCAAATTGATTTCATGTTAATGAGGGTCCATTAATTTCATTTTTAATTTCGTGGTATAACAATATTGAACGATATTAATCTAAGATTATTGTTTATCAAAGTTCGAGTATTGTGGACAATTGTACATTTCGGAAATAGTATCACATTTTTTAGGCACGCAATAAACGAATTCATAATGATCGATCGATTCAAGTTCATTTGCTGTATGATGTTTACATTTTTTTTCGTGTTTTCCATGTGAAAATCGTGCTGGGTAATTGCCTGTTATCGAGATTTTTTGGCCTCATGTTTATTTATTTTATAAAAACAAAAATCAGTCTGACAACAACAAGTCAATATTTATGTAGCTTTTTTTATGAAATGGTAAAAGAAGACCTAAGGATTTCATAATAACCTTTCGTTCTTATCCCTTCTAAAAATTCTGAAATTTATTACTTCATTTTTTCGAAAAATTAAAATATTAATAAAAGAACCACCAGAAAAATTTTCCTCACATCAATTGAGAAAAATATTTAAAGGAGAAATATTTACATGAATTGTATGTATCATTGTATGAAGCTATTTGAAACTTTGGAAATCATTTAAACAAACAATTCGTTAACTTCCCCAACGAATTCCATGATACCAAGGTATTTATCATGGTGGTACTACTCCCACGAGTCCAGCCAACCCTTCTTATAACTTACATAAACAATTCCTTCGTGAAAAAGCAGCACAACCAGCAACACCGATTGAGAAGGAAAAAAACAAGGTCCTGATATGTTGCATGGGTTCGGGACGTCTGGGGATGGATCGGGGTACATCCATGAGTGAATTCTCAACGGTGCAGTTAGTAGCCCTCCATAGTTTGCTCCCCAGTCCCATATGTTTTCCCATTTTCCACCCTTGCTGACGTTGTGACGTTGCAGACTGCTGAACGCCAGAAAGCTATATTGAAGAAGAAATCAAAAAAAAGTCTGGAGTCATAGTAGTATTAAGTCGCAAATTTGGTGCTAGGTGTGAGACCAAGACTTGTCTTAATTTTGTCCTCTTCCCCTTTTTGGGGGTCCTTATCATATTCCTTATGGATTTGTAAGGTTCATCATTCATGGTTAGACAAATGGGGTGGTTTTATTAAGAAATATTGCTCTATGTGTAATTAATCTATGGGACTATTTGCTGTAGACGAATTGATGATTGCTTATGAGGACACATTTTGAAGAAGTGATTTTGACAAAGATGTTTCTAGAATTTCTTCAAGAAATTAATTCTGGGAGGAAAAATCAAGAGGTTTTTGATCAAATTTGAAATGAATTGAAAGAATTTATTTACTCATCAGAAATTTTACGAAATTTCATCTAGTGACCAAACAATTTGGAACATTTCTGATCTATCTAAAATTTATTTCAATTACACATTATAATTAAATTATTAGTTTTATGTTTCGTTGCATAAAACATAAAAATTGAAAACTCAGGATTTTTCTGTGGTTAAAATAGTAATCAAAAAGGATAATTTTAAATGAAGTACTTTGAGATTTTTATTTTAATTTTTATGTTATTTTTAAGTAATTTTACCATAGCATTTTTAAGTTTTCAACATTTCCATGTGATAACTTTGAATGAACTACTTTGAGACATACATTTTTATAATCTTTCTAAAATTTTTGATAAATTTTATAATTAATTGAAAGACTTCATTTACTCTTCAATAATTTTACCAATTTTCATTTGGTAATCATACAATTTTGAACACTTCTGAACCATCTAAAATTTATTTCAATTACAGATCGTAATTAAATAGGGAATAATATAATAGATCCCTAATGGATTTTTAAGCAAACGATATTGTTTATTTATTGTGCCATTTAGTGATTCCCAGCCAGCAGCTAGCAGCGTTCAGTGTGCGGCATTTTGTTGTACGTTTTGAATTTAATTACGGACTTGTGTATTCCCAGTACGCATTACTGCATTTACCACATTTGTGCGCACCCCTTCATCCCCCTGGATACATACGCATGCATATGGGAGTGTGGGGGATTGATTAATCGGGCATGTAGTTTATTAATTGTTTGCCGTTCGATTGATGTATCGGCCCCATGCAGCAACTGCAGCAACCGCCCCCGCAATTGCAGTCCCCCATTTGCCGACCATGCGGATGCATTCTCTGAACGTGGTTATTATGCACCAGCTAAATTAGATACACTGTATTTTATACAAAGGGTTTTGCAAAAAGCGCGATGTTTCTATCAAACTTCAATTAAAATACCAGATTTCTCTAATGCTTTCTATACAAATGAGTAAGGTTTTCCAATATTTCATTTTGGTCCTTCATATCGTCAGCAATTTAATGGTCATTTTTGGTCATGCTAATCATAAAATACAGCATTCAAAATGTCTTGAAAGTAAGAGTTATCTTTAGAACTTTTTAAATAACTTTTAAATCTACAAATTTGTTTCTAAATAATTAGCAAATTTTTATAATATTTCGTTAAATTTATCTTAAGTTTCATTTGATTAACATAGAAAATCATAATTATGTCAAGCTGAGGCTTTGGTCATTAGAATTATCCAAAAGTATTCATTCGTTTTTCTTATCAATTGATCATTTTCAGTTCAGTTTTTTATTATAACTATTTTTGACAAAATTTTGCAAATATTAGCAACAGCTAAATAGATACACTGTATTTTTATAAAAGGTATTTCCAAAGGTTTTATTTAAACAATAAAAATTTCAAGACTTTTCTGTCAAATATAATTTTTTATTTGTTTGTTCATTTTAAATGAAACGCGAAGAAAGTTTTGATTTTTTTACAAATTATTAGAATAATTTTTTAAATTCTTTATTTATACCTAAATTATTTTGAGTAAGTTTTGGAAATCATAGTTTTCATAGAATATTGCGTTCATTTTTCTTTAAGAAAGTCGTCCATCAAAAATTAGAAAAACCCAGAAAACAAACTTTTCTAACACATCATACATAACTATTTTAAAAACTTTCCAAATGTCTTTATTAGTTTACCTTGAAGCAACAAATTTTCTGGTATGGAAAATATTTAGAAAAATTGGCAGCAAATTTTGATCAATTTCATCAATTTCTGCAAGTGAACTTGCAGAAACAATTCAATCATTTTCTTCCACCCACATTAAACATTCTTGCATACAACTTCATGAAATTGTTATTTAATATTCGAAAAAGCCATCAAACAAGTAGTAAACGCATCAATCTCCGTTAAAAAGTTGCAGACCCACTAAAAAAAAAATAAAACGAACACTCATACATCAAATATTGTGCGAACTCGATGATTTTTCACCTGTGCCTGTTTGTTATCATCGTTATTGTTGCTGTCGGTATAAAACAGCGTCGAACTCAAATAAAACCGAAAAAATTAGCTGAATATGTGCAGAGGGCACTGCTGCAAACGCATTGTATTTAACTCATGGGGGGCGGTTGTTGATGTTGGTGAACGTTGATTCATAAAAACGAGACTGTTAAGTTTCGCGACGCGGGGGCGGCTGCATGGAAATCAGCCACCCCCGAACAGCGCGTTGTTTAGTGCGTTTCGGACGCTTAAAAAGCGAAACCTTGTTAATGGCATCCATTCAAATTATCGTTGTTTCACGTCAGCTTCAAACATTTACGAACGGTCTGCATTCCATTACGGAATGCGCGCAACTTTACAGCAAACCAGCTAGAATAAAATAGAAGCGTTCATATTATTAATTGACGGCGATGAACGTGTAAAAAATTCATTTCCACTTGGCTGTAAAACCGGTCAAGATCTAAGTTTAATTTAATTATGTGCGGAGTTGAGTTATGAAGTAATTATGAAGTTTAATTGATTCCTACATGAATTTTCAAATTAGTTATAAGAAATTGTCTAGAAATTAATCAGTAAATGCATTATTTGATGGAATATTGATTAATGAGTAATTTTTGAATAATTTTTCGCAATTATGTTCATGATTTCGTGGGATTCTGCTGAATAATTAAATGGTTTTTAGTTGGATATTGAAAATGTTGGTTTAATTATTTATTAATAATTTTCGTAATTAAATATGGTGCGCTTAATGCAATGTTGGGGGCGGCATCGATGGCGGTTGAAGCGGTGAATGTGGGGATAGACAGCAGCTCAGACTTGGTGTAATTATAAAATTACGACGGCGGAAAATTAATGGCGAAATTATTCCGTTTCAAGGCGTTCGTTCGCCTTGGACGATGTCTGCAAACGGACCGCAAATGGAAAATTCAAAGACGGTCGGACATCCTCGGGAAAACTTATAATTCGTGTTCACTTATGCAGGCAGCGTACTTACAATAAATTAATAAATCATGAAGATTTCAAATTTTATCTATTTTAAGGATATTTATTCATCAGGTGGTTATTTATTATTTTCTTCTGATTGAAATAATTGTTTGGGAAATTCTGCTCTTCAAGTTTCAGTTTTATTTGAAATGATCCGAAATTATAAATTAGTTTTGGAATTCTATATATTTCTTATTTACCAAAAATTTGGTAATTTTTTCTGCTTTATCTTTTGGGTTGTTCAAAATACTAAATTCAATACTTTCCAAGAGTTTTTAGTCTACTTGATTGTACTTCCAGTTTAACTAGAACTAAAAATGGACCAAGGAAAGAAAATTTAAATTTACCTAAATTTAAATCTTTATTTTTATTACTTCATATCATGCATCATCAATTATTATCCTTCTCAGCTTTTTAGTCTATTTTTTGTATTTCATTTTGAAGTAATACTTTAAGAAATTTTTCATGGAAAGAACATTTAAATCATAAACCAAGAAAACAGATAAATAAGAAAACTTAATTTTCCCACACTTCATTTCTTGCTTCTCCAATAATTATCCTTCAGAATTTTTTAGTGATTTTTTTGTACAACATCAATCTTCATTTTTATTTCTTCATATCATGCATCATCAATAATTATTATCCTTAAATTTTTTGATTTATTTCAAGTTTGAGTAATCCTTGAAGTGTTCGTTGGAAAGAAATTTAAATTTTCTTAGACCAAAATAAGAAAACTTAATTTTCCCATACTTCAAACTTCATTTGCGTTACTTCATTGCTTACTTCATTAATAATTATCCTTCCCATAAAATGAAGTATCTATTACAATCTTTTGTACACATCCAAAGAACGCATTTGTATTGGGTACTTAAATCGGGAAAAACTTGAAATGCACGCATGCAATTTCCGTAATTAGAAGTGCAGTTCAAATCCTAATAATTCGAAGACTCATTAAAACTTCACTCCTCCTCATAGATCTCTCCCTCGACATTCGATCCTTCACGCATGCAAACGTCTTCGAAGGGTGCGAATCGTTGTCGACAATTAACTTCTTAGGTTGCAAGACCCAGAAGGAGGAAACGTATGAAAAACTTGAACGGGAATGAAATGTCTCGTGCGTGGGACATGAACGCAACGTGTGGAAATCCCCTCGACAATTCATTCAGGCGCTAATACCTTCAGGGTAGTGCTAGCACGCATCATGAGGCACGTTTCCCTGCATTTTCTTTTCTTTTTTTGTTTTCGTGGCGTTGACGTCCTCCTAGTTATTGTAATTGTAATGATAGTCTGGGACATGAGGCTTGACTCGAATAAATGCATTATGGGACACGTTTTTTTCAGGTGGTGGAAATAGTGAAATGAAATAGTCTAAATCTAAATGTTTCGGTAACAAAGGAAACATAATTTAGTTGAAGATCTAGTAGCATGGTGGCATTTTTGTGTTTACAGGGGTGGCAACAAGAATGGTAAATAAAATTTAGGGTGCATCCTGAATATTGACAGAACACGCATTTTTGCTATTAATTTCATGGGAATGAGTCAGAATCCTGGTCTTTTGGGACCAAAAACACGGAATATCTTGTTTTGTCATGTGTTGAAAATGTGAAAATGTGACAGTACTTTCTATCTTTAAATTATTAGTTTTTTGATCTGCAAATTCAGTATGATCAATCAAATTTACATTTTGAAAATTTGTTTCATGTCTTATTTCTTAATATCCGGGATTTTTTTGTTTATTTTTTCTTTGATATTGAATCGATTACTAACTTGTTTTTAAATGCTCCTGTAAAAAATGTGTATTTCCACATTTTAAAATCAATATATTTTTGAGAATGTTTATCCTTTAAGGATGATACTTTATCTTTGATTTATTTTAGTTATCAATCCATCAATTCATTGGCTAATCTTTAAATTAACCAAATTTTAGTAGATTTATTCCTCGTATTTTTATTATCCTGGCAATTTCTTTTTTTGATACTGAACAGATCAATAAAATGATTTTCTGATGTTCTTGCAAAAACAATATTTTTATAGATCTTTAAATCAATATTTAATATAATCATCACATTTTAAAAATGTTAGTTTATCTCTGATATAATTAATTTTTCAATCAATGAAATTGAAAATTGTTCTTCTAAACTCTGAATTTCGTTTAAAGTTTTGAAGTCCTTTCTTTATGTATTTTTGATAGAATTAACCATATTTATATTTTAGTTAATTTTTTCGACATCTTATTTTTTGTTATCCTGTGTCTTTTTCTTATTTTTGCCTTATATTCTGAATCAATAACTGACTTTTTTGTTGCTCTTAGAAAAAGTATGTCTTTATTTCTATAATTTGAAATGAATATATTTTTGAATACATATAATATTATCCTTCAACTTCAGGATGATACTACATACTAAATATGGAATCTCTTCAGGTTTTATTTTCCCACCAATTTTCATATTCTTTTTCGACATATTTTTAATTAGTTCTTTTTGATATCTTCCAGTAATAATCAGTGACTATTCTCTGGTCTTCGAATATACATTATCCTTGATAGTGCCTTTAAAACACAATTCTCGTAAAATTTGCAATTTGGGACTCTTCACACTCAAATTCGTCCATCTAATATTATTCCTCCTTGTGATTTCTTCATGGAAAGCAGATTCCACTCGAAAATGTCATGAAGGGTGCAGATGCATACTTGACTTCTTGACTACATGAAGGAAGAATATGAAGTCTTGATGTTTTAACAATTCGCCAGTCTGCCATTCGACGCACTTCCGAATGCTCTTTCTTCTCCTCTTCCTCCTCATCCTCCTCATCCTCCTTCTCGTCCTTCTACTCCTTTGGCGCTTCCTCCACGTCCTGGCACCACTCTGCCCATCCTCAGATGTTCACTCCTTGCTCTTATCCTTGAACGCCTCGCCTGTTTAAATATAAAGCAAACGTTACAACTTGGCCGCTCTTGCACTCCTCGTCGAAAGTGGCCTAATAGTGGTGAAGACTACTGGTAGGGGGTGGCAGCATGCGGGGGCGGCATTCGGAATTAGCATATCAAAATGCAGCGGGAGCGACCGACGGTCCGCAAACAATCAGATGTCCGGAGCAACGACCGGAACTTCCAGCTTCGTGCGTCTGACTTTAAATAGAATCTCGTACCCACTCCTGCTCGGAGTCCTGGTCCTGGCTGCAAGCAAGGACTCCCATTGCTTCTTTCCTCGTCCTCTCTCGACGCATTTCCGCGTTTGCAGCAACGTGCGCGCTCTGCGAGCAGAGATTATTCCGGGTGGTCGGTCTCGATGAAAGAGGAAAACTCGAGCAAGTTTTCCTTAAGTTTTCGCGCCGTATGCGAATCGTTATTACCAGCTCTTTAATATTACAAGCACAACCGATTGTTTTATTTGGTTTATTCAAAATGCAGAAAAAAAGTTGCAAAAAGTGTCTTTAAGCATATAGAAGAAATTTTGTGAAATCAACAAACAAGAAAGTTTCATTTCTTTTCTGTTACATCATTAAAATTCTTGGGGTGTAATAAATGTTGTTGGCATTATTGGAGTTTGATGGTCGAGGAAAGTTTTGATGTTTTTTGTATGTTTTTGATACATTTCGAGGATAAATGGAGCAAATGCAAGAAGTGGAATGCGGAAATGCGAAGGTTTCGAGTTGAATTTTGCTGGCGCTTTGGATTTTTGATCAAAATTAGGAATTTTTATGCATCATTTATTATTGGCCCTCCGGTTGCACGCAAAAATCGAATACTTCGAGGTCATTCTGCCACCATTTATCAACGTCTTTTGGTTCGCTCGCCGTTCCTTCCGGTTTGTTGCTATTCAAGAAGTACCTCCATTTGGAACTTCTCTTTTTGTGGGAATACAACAAGTCATCAAATATTTTGTTGTTTGTATCATTTGCTATTGTATGAAAATTCAACAAGCTTGGGAAATTTTATCACCATCTTCTTCGAGTTTTTCTTTTATTTATTTCTTGAAATTCTTTGGTATAATGAATTTCAAAAATTATCTAATATATTCTAAGAAATGTTTTCGTTCAATAGGTTATTTTGTTGAAAATAACTCTCTGGAGCAATGCTCTTATAACATGAATGCAGAAAGTTTAATTTCAGTAACAAAAAATGATAAAATATGCAAAGCAAATTTAAATGCAAATTTAATCCTACCAAAAGCAGCAAGAATAGTCCTTCGTCGTATTTAACAAGTAATCAATACTTTATCGAGTCTTCTTCAGCTCATGATTCCTTTATCGGAATTTTTTGCATCTTTCTCAAATTCTTAATGCTCCCATGAGGAAAGCTTCGCGAAAAACGAACAAGACTTTAATGGGAAGGACAACAGGCAGGAGGACTTCATTGCTAATAAGCTAATAGGACAATGGGGAGATGGTTGCAACTATTACGTGCCATTCAGATGCATTAACATGGATGGCTCAATAATGCACGAGTGCAAAAAATGCAAAATAAGCACAATGGGAGCAACGCGAAACCACGAAACGAGCGGAGTAACCTAATACCTACGAGTAGATAGTACGAGTACGTAGGGTGGTTGTAGCAGCAAGAAAAAAAACTGAAAGGAAGAGTGGAAAGGAATAAATGTACAAAGCAAAGAATAAATAATGCAATGGCGAAATGCATCTCATGCAGACCTCTGGAAAGCAACAAGAGGATAACTTGTGGGAGAGGAGCATCGGTTTCGAGTGCATTCATGACGGTGGTAAAACTGAAAGGAAACGAAAAAATGTGGGGAAAATGTTATGCACATTTTTAGCCTTTGCCTGCTGCTATGGAATTACTAATGGAATTTCTCTAGAACCACCTCAAAAAAAGGAAAGTCAACTGCAATTCTTCATGCTTGTGGTGCTTAGAAATATTCGTTTTGTTTCTGTTGCAGGATCATATTTTATATGTTTTTTTTTTCTTTCGGGAAATTTTGTGGAAAAAATTACCAAGGATGTGATATATTACTCTGAAATTACTTTGATATTTTTATTATAAATTTAGGTTACATATTGTCCTTGAATTTTCTACTTATTGCAGTTTTAGACTATTTTCTTTTTGCAATTTTTTGGTACAAAATTTTTGGATTGATTTCCACAGAATTTTATACTCATATTTTGTGTTTGAAAGTTTTGCTAAATAAGTAAATGACTTCATTCATTTTCATCTTCTTCTTTTATGGTTCTAAACTTTTAAGAATTTGGACAGAATTTCAGAGAATGTTCCTTATACAGAATTTCAAAAGTTTGAAATATTTTTATCCTTTATTCCATGTTAATTAAAAGATTTAAAAAACTTTTACAACCAAATGTTTTTGTTATTACCAATTCTTGCAGAAAAATTTTAAAGTGGATAATAATATTTTCGATTTTTTGATAACTTCAGCTTAGAAGTGAGATCATTGAAATTTTCTAATTATCCTTGACTTTTCAGTTGTAGTTTCATCTGTGTCATTCTTTTTCACTTTCGAATCGCAGGGAAATTAACATATTTTGGTAAAGATTTTTCGTCCTTATTTTACCAAGGAACAACAGAATTCAGATAAAACTTTCTGGAAGGAAAAGTTAAATATTTCCTCTATGTTCCACTTCTAATGGCATCTACTCCGTTTGTTAGCAGATCACTGGGGATCCAAAAGAACTCGAACTCGAACACACTCAATGTCAAATCGTTCCTCATTGCTCCTAACTCTCCCATCCTCATCCCGAACATCAAGCTACTTGTAACAAGGGCCAAAGCAAGCCCCTCGAAAAGGGGAATAAATTACTAGATATTAGTAAAGTGCAAAGAACGATGGGTCCATGTCAGTCCATCGGCTCGCGCACCAACCGCAGACAAATGATGATGAGAGTAAGGATAATGAGCAGTAAAAGGCACGAAAATCATTGGATGCCCTCTCCACTTCCAACCAAAGAGTAACTATGTTAACACAACGAATTCTCGCAGTTAATTTCCAATAAAAAAATCGATGACCCACATCTTGAGATCCCCATACACACGCAGAAAATTTGCAATAAAACCCAATTACGAGATTTAAACAAACGCAAATTGTTTCCAACTTAGCAAATTAAGGTCATTTCATTCATAGTCAATAAGATTGGAGTGGAGAGCATCCATGAGGGAAATGGAAACAAAGAAGTGATCCGCTAATGTTGTGCGGCCCTCGGAGAGAGGTAAACTTTTACTGCATCGCATGAAAATTCAATGCAATTAGTCGCATTAATTCGAAAGGAAGCTACAATACAAGAAGTCGGAAACAACAGCCGAGTGCATTTACTCCTAGTTTAGATGTAACTGTCGTCGTCCTTTCCTCGTCGATTCTGCGAAGCAAACTCTTCTGGGCTATTTATATGCGCAATATTCAAGTTTTCTTCTATTAGAAGGTCACTTCACTCTTACACCCTCGATGGGTTCAAGCGAATGGAAAATTCTTGCGCCATGTTTACACTGAAGAAAGTCTCGCTGAAGGCGAGGATAAAGACAGATAAGATGGCGGCCGTGTTGGTGGTCCTATTCATCCGGTGAATGCATCGTGCATTAAAGAATATTTAGAAAATGGATGCGAGCGCTTCCTGAATGCGCGCATAGTGCCCCGAATAAACATCTTGTATATTTTGTGCATTTTATGCTCGAGCATGGCTGCCAGGATATGCAGACGAGATTATGGGGTGGATGCCAGAAGGGTGCTAGTTATGGCTTCAATGGCTTGTTTCACATATATAAGCGCTTGAATATTCGTAAATATGGCTGTTCAAGAGGGTTGGGCCTGAAGAGATACGAGATGATGATATGCGCCGGAAAGATGCGTTCTTGTTTATTGCTCATGTCTGTGCAGTTGTGATAAGACCCGAAAAGGACTGCTTTTGTTACAATGTATTAATTTTTAAGTTATTAATTTCAATGTTAACATTTCTTGAAGTTAAACTTCTTTTGGCGCACTGTGCACTCAAATTTGGTTCAGAGAGATCATGATCTATCAGTAGAATTTGGGGCTAATGTCAAATGAATCGATTGAATTTATAATAAAATAAACGTATGAAACAATTGACGCATTATTTTATTTTTTCATAATTAATATTTTGCTGACTGTCTTGTAAAATGACAAATTAACCCATAACTCTTCAGATCCACCCATACATCTTCCCAAAGCTGATGAAAATATATCGAAAGTATCCAGAGACAGACCCATTAAAAATTTAAGGACCAAATCGAAGTCTCAATGTCGTCGTTCACTTCCTCCTCGATCCATCCTCCTCGATATCCTTCCGTTCCACAGCCATATTGCTTTTATTTCCTCCACTTTCAACTCGCTCTTGTACTCTCGCACAACTTGTTCTTGTTTAAATATAGACTATAGTGTATATACTGCAGACTCGTTGAAGCTAACTTTCGAACGACCAGTGTAACTTGAGGGAAATTCCCCTGCAAAGAAGAAAAGCTCCTTCGTCCTTTTGGTTCTTTTGCTTCTACTTTCGTATTGGATTCACCTTAGCCCAGACAACTTGGGGACCAATTGATAGGTGAAACTCGAAGGTTGGCGACTTGGAACAAGTGAATAAAATATTATGTTTAAAGCAGTACATTCGTCACTTTTGCACTATATCTGCACGTCTGCAAGGGTTATAAATAATAATGGGGATAGACGGCCGAGAAATTGTCGTCAGAGAAGTCAAGAGCATTCACTTCGTTGGAATTGTTGTGTCTACAGGATTCTGTGAAGTTAGTGAATTAACTTTTTTGATGTTTGTTGATGTTGTTGTATGCTTGGATAAATATAGATGTTGGTAAGAGGAATATAAACGGGTTGATAAGTCAGTGGGAGCTGTTAAGACGAAATTAATCATGTGGAACAAAAAATGTAATGAGAGTGATGAATTATGTCTTAATTTAGCATCATGACATTTTTCTGATGTAAGGATAAAAAAGTCTGAAAAGCCTTGGAAGTGATTTCTTTATAGTTTATCTTAATCATGTTTTTAATTAATAATTATATCTAATCAGATATGTAATTTATTTTCAGTCAAAACATTTATCATATTTTTGAATTTTATCTCTTGTAATAAAAATAATTCTAAAAAATCAAATGAAATATTCGATATGAATGAATTTTTCAGAAAATTCAGGATAGTAAAAACCACTATCATCAAAAATATCATTCCTGACAAAATTTTCAATTAATTTCAGCGATGATTTGTAATAAATTGATTTCTTTTCTTGACTCTTCGAATTTTTGCATGAAATTTGCCACTACACTTCCTTAACAACCAATAATTTGCAAGCTAGGAAAATTTCCCCTTCAAGCACAAAAAACAGCTAGTAAATCTTGAGCGATATGCACCTACATAAATTACAATTAATCTAGAAATTATTGTGTGTTTTTCCAGCATGACTTCCTTGATTTTCGCATTCAACGCCTTCCTCCTTTCCTGCATTTCTTCATGTGGAAATCCTTATTGCCCAGCAGGACAATTTGAATTGCATCATGCACTGGTCGTCGATTGTCGCGGTGCATGAATGAATATGGGAATAATAAATACAAATGTGTTTAGATAAAATTTATATGCTTACAATCACTTTATTCTCGAATGGCATGCGATATGGGTTGCATTAGGGACATTAAAACACCTACCAATTGTATATAAATTGCATGAATCGCATGACACATTTCTGCTTATCGATTCGGGTAACACTCGCCTAATCGTGCATAATATGAACAATACCATAATTGGAATTTAATATTTAAACGAATGCCTAGTTTTTGCCGCAGCCATTATTCAAAACTGTTTGTTTTTAGCTACAATGAAAACGAGAAATTGTATCTATTTAAGGGGTTTTTAATATAACAAAAAATTTATACTTGATTGTATTATTCCTTATATCTGATTTAAAATTTCCATAATATGAATATTTTTGGTTTGAATTGTTCAAAACTTCAATTTTTTGCATTTATACCATAGGAAATAAATCAGCTATTTAATTAACTATTTTAAAACTTGCTTCCTGCTAATTACTGGAAAATAAATTAATTGGTAAATTCAATTAATTAAATGTAAATGCATTTTTCTTTCTTTTCGACAATGTATCAATTAGAATTTTCTGAACAATTTAGTGACCAATCAAGTTCAGCCACGACTAAAAGTATCTTGGGGCGTTATCTACAAATCCAATGTCCTTTCAGGATATTTATTCCCTTTAGAGGATTTTCCTATCATTTACTCTATTGTCCTGTTTTTTTCATGTGAATTTCATGCATTTCTTAAAAGCAATGTATCATCCTTCATGCCACAGACATTACAACTAGAAATGCAAGTGATTTCCCCCCTAAAAAATGACACCAGATAAAAAATAAGAGAATAAAAGAATTGTATTATGAAAAGTGACAAGGGAAAGAAATAGGGATAAAAGAAAGAAAAATGTATATTTCTCATGATGAGCTTATATATTTTGTATTAAGTCTAGCGATAGCTTTACTGCTGATCGAAAACAAATAAGAAAATTGAAAAGATATTTGTCTCCTGGCTCGTTCTTCTTCTCCTCTCCACTTCTTCGACTGAAGAGAGGGTGGCTTGCGTGGAATGTATTCGCAAACATCAAATAAGTGTAAATAAAGTGAAATAAGGACGCGGATAAGAATGAGGACGAGATAATCGTAAACGTGTTTGTCAAACTCCCAGCGGATACGGTTGACACCTCTTCGTGGCAAATGGAATGGAAAAAGATTTTCATGAAATATTTTATTATTGCGCCATACTCGTAAAATCCTTATCCGTACGTAGCTGATTTATTTTCATTTCGGTTCGTGCATTCGTTTTCTATTTGCAGCCCATTACATCCTCTTGGAGAAATACTTTTTGATTTATTTCTTAATTTCGAAATTAATGCCAAATTATAATTGAAATTTTAAGTCCCAAGTAAATTTTCGGAAAAATTAATTCCTTGACTTTGATTATATATTTTGCATCATATTCAAAAAATTTAAAAAGTATAGATAAAAAATAGGGACAAATTTTGTTTCACAAAACGAATATTATTTCTCATTCATCAATGAAATTAACTCACAAATTACAAAATAAATAAACGTAGCAATTTTATAAAAGCGCATTTATTGCAAAAAGGACCACCCCATAATCCATGTAATGCGCTTAATTACTTTAATTATTTTAATAGCCACAATAATTTACACCGAATTGCCTTGAACGCACGAACAAATAACAACGTTTCATGCAAAAATTGAGCGCAAACTTTTAATCTTAATTAATTTTTTAATCCCCGCCTGTTTAACATGGCAGAAATATGCAAATAATTTCTGTTTTTTGTTTTGCTTCTGTTTCAGATCCGTCATTCCGTTTGACTGGCCGATATGGTAAGTGAGTTTTTCCATCATCATCAACATTTCGTGTGGTATGGTTTTCTTTAATCTTCAAATTTGAATTTCAATTACGACCACCTTATCAGAAGTGCAGTATTAGAAAGCAATTGCTGCAAAAATCGTACAAATAGAAACTACACCTTACTTCACATTGGGTTCTAGTTGGGAAATGTGGAGGATGTGGAATTTCCTTTTTATGCTTCAAATACCGAACGCGATACGAAAATCATACATATATAATTAGGGGAATAAAAATATGCAAATAAATAACGAATTCACGTCAGACCCATGTTAGGGAAATACTTCAACTTCAACGTGACTGGGATGGTTCGGGATGTTTGAACCGGAAAAACCCGGGTTAAACATGGATGTGGATGTGTATAGGAGGCAGGATAGAAAGTGGAATGTATCGTTTTATTGCAATTTGTAAAACTTGCCCGCGAGAGGATGAGAGGGTGTGTGGAAGAATATTTCTGGAAAGTTTGGAAAGAGTGAGGAATTGCAAAGTTCTATTTCCAGCATTGATGTTAGGAAAACTCTGCAGAGGTTTTTGATGAGAGCTTTTCTTGTCAGGCAAATTGATAGCGAGGATATAACATTTTCAATGAAAAAAATTGTTAGAAAAGAGTTATTATTCAATTAAAATTTCACAATCATTTTTTTCATAGTTTTTCAATCAGAATTTGTGATGTGACTTGATTCGTAAACAAATCTGCATTATCCTGAAAAAGTATATTATTGTTTTTGAGTTTCTTAATTCAAAATATGGTAATTAATATGAGTGATAAGATTTTCCCATCATTTTTCTGAAAGATACTCATAAAGTTAATATTTTGAATTTTCAGTTCTAAAATGACCTTTCAAATAAAGGAAGCTATTTTTCATTGAAGTAAGAATTTCGTTCACAAAATGAAAGAGAGTTTAAGTAATCCAATAACTTGAAATTTGAAAGTTCTATATCCAACATTGATGTTAGAAAAACTCCAGGTTTCAGATAAGAGATTTTGCTGTCAGGAAAATTGATAGCAAGGATGTTAATTTTTCAATTTTTTATAAAAAAGATGACTGAAAAGGATTTACCATTCAATTAAAACCTTAATATTCATTCATTGTCATAGTTTTTTGGGGAATTTGCAATGTGGTTTGATATCTAAGAAAATTGCATTTTATCCTGGACAAGATATTGTTTTTGAGTATTTAAATTCAAAATCTAATGATCAATAAAACAATTCCCTTTTTCCAAAACAAGTAATCATAAAGTTTACCTAACAGTTCCTAAAATTTACAATAAAACTCTTCTTCTTGAAATAAGAAACCTTTTCGAAAAAAAAGAGATTACTTCATATTTCAGACAACTTTTTTGGATATTTATTTAACATACAAAAAACCAGTAATTTACCAACAAAACCTTTAACCAACCATGGTTAAATATTTTGATATTCATTGATACGTTAGTTTAACGACACCTGGCGATAAATAATTCATGAAAATCGTTTACGTCGTCTACGAATCCTTTTTTCAATGCCACGACACAAACACGCCATTTCGGACGTTGATGGAACTCACGTGAGGACGTCAACGAGGGCGGCCACGAAGCATGAACAGAAAGCAATGCGAGCGGAAAAAAGTAAACGCAAGAAAAACGGCATTTTATTTGAACGCATTCGCGATAAACACGTGAACAAATGGTCGACGTTGGGGCGGCAGCTTCGACGATGGTGGCGGCGGTGGCAACTTGGGGGTGGTCTTGTTTGCGTGCCGGTCCCGCCACTCGATGATAACGTTTTTGGTCGAGTCTGTTGTATCCGGATAATGCACCTATGCATCAGTCACTTGCTTTTGCCGCCTTCCTATGCATTTTCTTGAGTGTTCCACCCCCAAAAATTCAACTTTCTAAATATTTTTTTTTAGAGTTTTTGGTACCACATTTTCATTCAAACAACAGATGTCGAGAACTAAGAGATTGGGAGATATGAGGAAAGTTTATTTTTGATTTTTTGAGTGAGTTTGATATTTTTTGGGACACCCTATAAAAGCTCCTCATTGTTGACGTGTGGAATGTCACGATCGTTGTGCGGGGGTGGCGAATATGGAGGACAATGTGAAGACACGCATTCATCGTACGCACTCAATCTAATATCCAAATTGTAGTTTTACTATCAGCCGAGAACAATATACAAATAGGAGACAAGATGAATGAGTTGGAAACAATTTGAAATTTGCCATTGAACGCCCTTCTTCTATGGGCAACAAATTTCAGTGGTGCCACCCTCGATGAACGCATATGCGAAGCAACAATGATTCATCAATCTCTTTTTGAAGTCTTCGTGCGCGACATTGACATGTGTCATTAGCAAGCGTCGAAGGACTCGAAGGACACGCAGCGAAATGAAACGAAACGAATCAGCAAACGGCTCAAAAATAAACCAACGAAATGAAAAACAACGAAGGTATTGATGGGTGAAATCCGCGTTCAAATCCGAATAGTTTGCGCATGGCATTAATTAACGAAACAAATGAAGGAGAGCCCATCATGGCGTCATTAAAACGCCTCCTCTACAGCGCCCCCTATATCGCTTGCGGTCGTCCTTTCAATTGTCGCCTCGCTTTTTTCCTCTCTTTCCGGTGTTTTTCTTTTGTTTCCGCTCTGCTGTCGGCGATGCAAATTTTACCATGCGTCAGTTCGAGTGTGCGATTTGCACGTTGGAACCATCATCAACAAGATGACGAACGCAGACTACGATGCTGATGGTGGTGATGGTTGGGGAGCGTTGGGTGTTGGTGGTGATTTCTGCAGGACGTGGAGGCATATTGGTTCGGAGGATGCGGATGCCGGAAACAATGGCCGGAAGGGGTATCAGGTGAGCGCGCACGACCGCAACGACGAGGCTATTATCGGTTCCTTTCCAATTAGCGAAAGAGCACCACCATTCGAACGATGCGAATGCAATCGGTCGATGGTGCACAATGCCCCCCGATCGGTAATTGGATACGCTTCCATCTCACACATCCTTCGCGAGTGTCCCAACTACGATACGAGAGTCCTGGATCCAGAGAGGGCACACGCAGTCAGTTCTCTTCAGCCAGATGCACTTGGGCCACTCATCCCGATGCGACTAGAGCAGCATTGTTTTAGCATGCGAAGAGCGGTAATTGTTTCGTCTAGGCTTGTTGCTTGTTGCCATTGTAATTGAATTTTCGGTACGTTGTTTTGGAAGGTGCAAATGTTTGGGGTGTTTATTACTGATGGTAAATCTTTTGTTCCAAGTTTGATGGGTACTAAAACCGTGGTTAGCAACAGGGCACAATTTAACCAAGAAAAGTTAAAGCCTCAAATTTTTAAAAAATAATAGGACAGTGGTAAAAATATGTAGTTGAGTTTATTTAGCAAGAACTTTCTCGCAATTTTTTGATCACTATTTATATTGAAAACTGAAAAATGATTTTTAATCCTTTAAATACCAAAGCTGTAGATAAATCCAGGTGACCCAATTTGTCCACTAATGTACTAATGCTAACGAGAATTGGAACACTAACGACTCATATTCGCATAGGTTTTGCAAACAGTCATAGATTGGATATTGAAGCGTAGGACGGGTCGCGGGAAATGCGGAAATATTTCTAAGCGGAGCGAAAAATGCAGGAAAAAATTGCGCGTCCGTCCGTCCGGTCGAAATATGCACGATTGCATGCAAAGCGGAACACAGTAAAAAGCTATCGCTAAATGGAAATGCAAAATTGAAAATCGTTCAGGCAGATGGCTTGCTGGCCAGCCAGGAAAAAATGTCAATCAATTTTAATTAACACCTATCGCCTTCATGCAATGCAATAGTTTGGATTTGGTGTGTTTAATCCTTGTTAATTTTACATTTTTATTGGTGATTTGGTAAAATTATACTCATGATAATGCGATGTAATTGTAAAATTTTCTAAATTACAAAATAATCATTTTTTAGAAAATGATCATATTGGGTTATAGATGGTTCAAAATAAGGTTCAGAATCAGCTGTTTATTATGGGTACCTATTATCATCTTCCTAGAAGATGACCATCTTGGGTTATAGATGACATTGATGGGTCTGTGTGAAGGTTCAGGATCATCTATTTGCACTGGGTTTTTAAGATCATCTTTCAGGACGATGATCATCTTGGTTTATGGTTGACATTGATGTCTGTTTGAAAAAACAGGATCATCTATTTGGACTAGGTTTTTATGATCAGTTTTCTGGAAGATGATCATTTTGGGTTATGAATGGAACGTTCAGAATCATCTACATAGGATTTTTATGACCATCTTTTTGGAAGCAGAATGTCTTGGGTTATAGATGATATTGATGTCTGTATGAAGGTTCAAGATAATCTACTATTTTTGGGTTTTGGTATCCTGAATATCCTGGAAGATATCCTACTCTTTAAAGGTCAGCTCATTACATTGATCTTAGTTTCTGAATCACCTCGTTTTCTTCCTTGTTTCTTTGATGTTTGGAACAAGGTATTCCAACCAAATTAGTTATCTATCCCAAAGGATCATTGCTTTCTATTGCACATATCTCTTCTTCTACCATAGTCTAGTTTCTAGTATTAGTTCTTCTTTCTACTTCAACTATTTGTAAGACGTTTCTTAAGTATGTGTACCCATAATGTGCAGTTCTGAGATTTTGGATTATAACTAGAGAAAATTCTAAAACCAATAAAATTTCCCCAAATATTTTCAGCAACCAAAATATCATTCCAAAAGATATCAGATTCTGAAAAAGGAATAAGTCACGGTTGCGCCCCTAGAAAACTTTCTGAAGTCTCTTTTGTCGTTAGAATCAAAATGAATGCAAAAACATTTACAAACAAAAAATGATTTGAATTGAATTTAATTATGAAAATACCTCATACATATAACAACTTTGGAGTAATTCGTCGTTGGTCTAGTTGAAAGTAATTTCACTCAACTCGATACGGCCCCCGTTGTTCCAGCATGGAGCTTTTTAATTGACTTCCGTTTTCGGGTCTCTTGCAGGCGTCTCTCGTGGTGGTAACACCAGCAAGCATTGTGGCAGTGGTTGCAACGGGGGTGGCAACTATCCACGTCAAATTCAGCCACCCTCACATAGAGAAAATCCGATGCATTTATGCATTCGCTTGCAGCACATGCGGGCACAAAACAACACCATCGACCGAATGCGGCCAACAAATGCAAGCTCCAAAACTGCAACTGCGAACGCATTCGCCACTCGCTGAAACATTTAACATTTCATACGCGCGACCATATTCCAACATCATCCGACGGTGTCGTTGTTGTTGTTGCTGTTGCAGACTGCATTTGTTGCAACTTGCATGCATGCTCTGCACAAAACGAAGCAAAAAATATTCCGGCGAACAGCAAATAAAGCTTTCTGCAACTTCTCATATCGTAAGCAACTCTTGTTAGGCGAGTGTTTAGAGGTAGAACATGTTGTAAAATTCCACTTAATAATAAATAAAAATGAAAATTAACTAACTTCCCATTCGGATTCATGCAATTTATATTTGTTGTTAGCGAGGCCAGCGAAATGTGCAGTTATGAATGAAATATGTGCACCGACATTTGAGCCATGCTCATTAATATTGCAATTATTCACGCGTGCAAACAGCGCCAGTTTCGTCCTAATTAATTTGTTCATAATTAATCGGTTATTTACAACATATTTTCATTGGTGCAAGTTGCCTGCAGCTATTTTATTTTTTCCCTATTTATTTATTATTTCAAAACTAACAAAATACATAATTCGCAATTCTATTTGTGAAATACCACAAAAATGATTTCTATTTTTGGTAACTATATTGTATATAATCCATTATAGAAATCCAAATTAATGGTCTCTTTGTTGGTTTTGACTTCTTCATATCCAAAAATAGATTTTCACTAATACATTTTTTGTTTCTCGTTATATTCCTTTGTTGATGAATTGATTCCTTTTTCTCTTTCGCCATAGATTTCCCTCTTTTGTGCATGACATTCTCGCATATGGCCGAACGTTTCTTCGTACTTTGAGCAATTTGGATGTTTTGACTGGGTATAATTGAAAACGAACCATGGTAACTGACAGGATGAAGAAGGGGTTCTTGTGTGTTTCGTGTGGGTAGTACACCCCACATCTAATATGGGGGTAGATGATGAAAAGGACAATGTAGAAGCTACATTGAATACGCACGCTTTTCGCGTTTTCTTATTTACAGAATGGGTTTGATGCAATTTCGTTTGGCACGCACTAAAGTTAATTGTTTCATGTGGCAAGATCCAAAAGTAAAGTTTGGGGCCTCATTTCATGGTTGAGCGTGTATTTCGTTGTTGGTTATGTGGTTTATTCATATTTCAGAAGAAAATCATCCAAGGATAATAATAAGAGCGAATTTTCTTTTACCTATCAGAGAAATCATCAAGTTTTCTTATAATTAAAATTCAGAAAGGACAAATTTATTAAAAGAGAATTTGATGTAACAAGGAGATCATTAAATGAAATTGGCTTCAGTTATAAATCTAAGATGTCAAATAAAACAATAAGCTTGAAAGACATAAATTCCACCGAAATGGTAACCTACAAATAACGGTACTAAATGCAATATTGCAGGATATGAAATCCAATGACAAAACAAATCCTCTTGAATGACAACATGATCCAAAACCTAATCCGAACGTTGGGCCATTTTGCTGGTGATAGCTAAACTATTAGTTGGTCAATCATTTCAACGTTCAGCGCACGTTTGACCTCCTTGCTATTATTCCCTAGTCAAGAAGAGCGTTTACTTGTCATGTTGCCTTCCTTGGAAATTGCCAAACTCCTGGGATATTGCTTCAGCCACACATTAAAGCTTTGAAATGCATTTGCTTAGTCGAACTTACATCAAAATCTCCATTGTTTCCTAGAACTATTATGGTGGATAATAGTAGATATCAATTATTGATCTCTATTCATTTAAGGATATCTGATTATCCTGGAACTGAAGATCTGTGATATGAAAGTAAAAAATCCTCATTCACTATAAGAATATTTACAAGGATACAAGATGATATTTTTGATCATTTTATCATTAATGTTATCCTCTTTATCAGATTAAGTTGTTGTCTTTCTGAAAATGCAATGATTTCAATGTCTAATGCAATAAGTCAATGAGTTTGACTTTTTGGAAAAAGAACCTTTCATTTTTCTTCCCAAAACAATTTCTGTTAGTAACAAAATTCTGTATCCATTAAATCCTAGAATTGAAATAGTTGATAATAGTAGTTATCAATTATTGATCTCCATTGCAGGATAATCTGATTATCCTGCAACCCAAAATCCGTGATATGCAAGTAAAAAACTTGATTTTATTCCAGTATCTAAAGGAACTTTTATCAAAATGCAGGATAATTGCTTTGAATATCATTCAGATTTCATTGATTTGATTTGAAGTGTTTGATACAAGATAATTAGTATTATCCTTTTTATCAGATTACCAGATGTCTTCAGAAAAAACTAATGAAATAAATTGTTGAAATTCATTTTTTTTGCAAAAAGGACCTTCAATTTTTCTTTTCAAAAACACATGTTAGTAACAAAATTCTGTGTCGTTGAAATCGATTTGGGAAAACATTATGTACCAATTTGTAATTTATCAGAACCATCCGGGGGAACATGACTAAACCATGAGTAATGCCAGAAATGCTCAAACGATTACAATTCCAATTCTCACTTGTTTCGCTCGAGCTTGTTTTATGTTTGTAATCCTGGCGTTCGTCCGTGAGGTATTTCGGAATTCGTTTCGCTGATGCTTTCCCAGCGCCCGAATGTATAACATGTTCTTTTGTGTCTATGCTGCGATTTTCTCGGGCCATTAAGCGAGGACCCAGCTCGCTTATATTGCACCTCCAACCATTGTAAAACACGCATGTTGGCTGCAAGAAACATGTTTCCTCGACTGCCCATTTTGTTTTTGCATTAAATCCACGCGAATGCGAATATCATCTGCGAACAATGCGATTATTTCATCAGATCCACATTGAAATTACTCCAAATTACACCAAAATACCATTCAGATCCTTAGATTTACATATTCTATGATGAAAAATTTCACTAATTAACGATGAGATAATTCTTGAATTTTGGGATTAGGTTTCTGATTCAAGAAATTGTGTAAGGATCAAATTTGAAATTTTCAGGATGACCCATTTATCCAGGACCTATCAAACCAATCAAACAGGATATTACCATCGATTTCAATCCCGTCTATATCATCGATGGTCAATCATGGTCAATCTGTTTCACATCATGGAAAACATCGGAAAAACTCGTGGTGCAATCAAAAATTCACTTGCTATTCGTCGCTTGCAAAATCGACATTTTACCAACAACTATTAACTAGCGTGTTATTAACCAGTAATGTGGATGGTTCATGCTACATTTCAGATACAAGTCGACTGCAATGTTGACACGAATTCGGGACTTGGAGCGGAAAATGTACGGGCGTGAAGTAATAAGCAGTATGCGACGACGATGGCAGAGTAATTCGTAATTAAAATTAGTATTCTCATAACGGCAATTTCCGGCGACGATTTCCTCACGTTTCGCGTCAAGAGCCGTCAACAGGCTTGTTGATGACTATTTTCTGGCGTGCTCGCAAGAGTGCTGATTAAAAATTTACTTCGCTTCGGAATTGCGCCAACGCCTCGACGAGAACGAGGACGATGTGCAAGGATGATGAGGCAATAATTCTGATTTTATTGCATTCTTCGCTGGTAATCAGTTAATTAGGTCGATATTTCTTAGCCGGTTTTAATGTCCTGGAAATGGCACCAAATTAGGATGGGATATAAATTATTTACTACTTGGAAATAATTTATTTTGTCAACAGCTAAAAAGTTAAATATCCACTAAAAGTTAAGATAACATAAAGTGTAATACTTTCATTCAATTATCCTTTGGAAATTGACGTTGGAAATATATCAAATGCCAATTTTCTCTTATCCTTTCTTGGTGTGAAAATTATAACCTTGACCTTGCATGAAGCAGGAAGAAATAAATAAATTAGATATTCGCTGAGTCTTCAGAAAATGCAACATAACAATTTCGTTATCCTTCGCTTTGCTTCTTGTTCTGAATATGTTTTTGGGGCTGTTGGTCTTATTAATAGAAGTTATACTTGTAGCAACCGCAAGTTCGCGTGTCCTGGCATAATGATGAGATTGTCCTTTTACTGCTCGTGCAGCAGAAGCCATTTTAACCGCTGTGCAAAAGGTGGTAATGTTGAAACGCCTCAAGGATTCTTGCTACCTTGAGTCGAGTACTAACTTCCTTCTTGTGACGAAAAAAAGGTCGTAAACATATTCACACGTTACGTGCTAGCATGAACATGAATATGAATATACAATATTTATATTACAAGTCGTTTGTTGCAGGCGTTAACATTGTATCCTTAGAAACGTGGTGAAAAGTGCAAGGATAAAATTGCATTGACCTCTTTAAATCAAAAAAACTTCAGCAAATCTTACGAATTTTTCTTCAGGAGTTCACATTTTTGATAGCATTTATATATCCTGTAAAAATAGATAAAATTTATCCTTAAAGGATAACGGGAATAGAAGATAATGATTCTTGTATATTACTCACATATCTGGAACTTATTAATTTTTAATCTCCTCGATAAATTTCGTGGATAATCCTTCTCATATTGAATATTCATTAGGATAGCGTTAAATAATTACCACCAAAAAAAGGATAACACATTGAATATCTGATACTTAAATATTATATAAGCAAATATTTCGAATAACTTGATTGAATCATTAAATCAAAAGATGATCAATCAATATGCTTTATTATTTACCACCAAAAGGATAGGTCATAATAGTGTGGGATCCTTGGGTCAGGTCACTCGATGCAACCTAACATAATTTAGATCTAGCCACAATGGTTGGTTGGCTTCTTGTTGGTCGTCCTCTGAAGCGGCAGAACTGTCTGCACTCGGCGACTCAAATATGTGAATTATTTAATAATAACCGGCCTTACATCCAAGCCAGAACTAGTCTCAGAGTGAACGTTCCAGGTACATTCATTGAATATTCGGATAGATATTCTAGCAACAGCAGACTATACCCAACATCTAGTCGCTTTATGATGTGTAATTTATTATTAACGCTAATCGGAAATTAATGTGGGCAGTCTCTCAAATTATAACAAATATTTTCAGTCGGTTGCATAGATTATGTAAGATATTTGGTTGGTAATTAATTCCAGGATGAGACAATGTATCAGATTTTAATAGGGAAATTCTAAATGGTTTTCATAATTTATAATTTTCATTTAGATGATAGATAGAAAAAATTATTGATTTCAGAATATTATCAGAATCATCCTAATATTTTATATTTGTTAACAAATTTGATTTCAAATTAATTTTCTAACAAAAATTTTAAAATCTCTAAGATTATTATCATCCTGAAATGAATCCAATTGGATATTATCCTTTAAGCTACAATAATGGAAAATGATAATTATTAAAAGTCTGATAAATATTGTTAAGTTTGATAGCAATAACAGTAAAATTAGAATTAGGTAAATAATTTTTGAACTTTATAAAGGATACTAACTAAATATTGGATACAAACAATTTTACTGAAATTTACTATTTATTGAAAACCCTTCATACAAAATGTATATTTAACCATTCCCTTTGGTTGTTGAGATATTCTAGAATGAACCTTCCTGCTCATTAATATTTAAAACAGAATGGAGGCAAAAACATAAGCAGATTTAATACCCTAATAGGGTGCACTGCTTTTCCAACAAAACCTAAACATACATTCATGCTGAGTATGCTTCATTGCATATTCAGATTAGAGTGACCGTTGTTCTATGCATTCCCCTATATACACTCAAAAAAGGATAAAACAGCAAAAACGAACAAGAAAGCAGAAACTATTCAGAAAAACTTGGAGTAAAAACTTGCTATTATACTTTTATATTTAATCCTAGAAAAGCTGTTTCCTTTTGAAGGAAAAAATTAATTTTCAATTTTGATTAACTACAAGGAAACATGAGGTCCTTGATTCTCCTTAAAAAAAATACAAAAAGAAAACGATTTAAATTGCTCCACTGAATTTCTCAATACAACAGTTAAAACGAACTGCTTTTCTCCATCTTCTTGTTGTAACGTCCACGAGACTTTTAATTTTCCAGCAAAATAGAACACTTCATTAAAATAGGCGATAAGAATCCACGCGTTAAGTGCAAGCAAATTGATTGAATTTAACGTCATAGCTAAAGAACATGCAATTAAAACGAATAATAAAAGAAGTCGCACATAAAATTCTAAACGGCGTCGGTTCAACGTTTTCTCTTCGGGGGTGGTAGCAAAAGAGGTGGTGGTCGAGGATGTGGAGGAAATAAGCGTGAAGAAAAGCCGAAGAAAAAACAGAGCTCGAGGAAACAAGCGGCGTGGTTCCAATTGCCTCGAAGTCGGGATAAGGTTATGTTGGTAACGCTCTTGCAAATAAAAATGCTGCATAAAATTACTAAACAATAACGTTTTTCAACAGCTAAGCAGCTCGCTTCCAGCCAACGCCATAAAATTAATTCGTCCTTAAGCTCGAGCACTTCTTGCATTCGGATTGCATTGCGCGCAAGGAAATTAAAGGTTTAACAATTCCTTCAATTTGTAATCGAAAAAAATCACTGAAAATTACTGCCAATTTATCTGCAAGTAGATTTTGACGTAAAAAATGATGGCAATTCCTATTTATGTGCAAGACAATTATTTTTGATTACCCTATCAAATATCCAACCCTCTAGTTTAGAACCATTATCACCCCAAATTTTCCAGCCTTGAATTACCATCAATTTTCATTTCATGGGTAACATCACGAAAATTAAAAATTATCCTCTCATATCTGACATTATGTCCTGGCTATCAAACAGGACGACGCTCGTTATAAACAAATCCGAATTAGATTCCATACGTTTTTTTGTTCTTGCACTCACAACGATTGCATGATTCATTGATTTTGGGCAAACAGTTCCTGTCGAAATTTCGCTCGGTAACTTCATTGACGTGTGCGCCGTTTTGATGGGCAGGATGTGATGTAATGGTAATCGGTGCAGTTATGGGTACGTTTGGGCATTAGCTGGCCAGCGAATGCAAACACGAATCTGCAGACTGTAAACTGTAAACAGTATTGGAATATTGGCCATGTCAATGCGATCCGAATGGTTTCATTAGTTTGGGCCGGCTGCAATGATCGAAATGCTCAATGGATTTGGTGCGTGGGAGGTTGGGGATGAGGGTTTGGTGCGAACGGAAGGCAAATGTCCTCCGGGCTAATTGAAAAACGTTCATTGCCGTTCATTAACGACGCCGAACCTATTGTACAATGTCTCAATTGAATGGCCTGGAACGAAATTGGAGGAAAGGGGAATCGAACCAAATTGGAACTTATTACAATAGGGTTTTGATCAATTCAAGTCGATATTAGGTATGAGGAATAAAGTGGGTTTTATTGCAAGTGTAGATTCGTTATTGAAAACGAGGTGCTAAATTATTGGGTGTTTTTTGTTCAATTGCCCAATAATTTGGAACAAAAAGGATAATAAAATTTGGAGTATATAAAGTTACATTCAAGTTGGGATGATTCTTTCTGAAAAGATATAGGAAGGATTTATCTGCAAGGAAATGTGAAATCGTAGGTTAAGAAAATTTATTATTTTCGGGGGTAATTCCTAAACATTTTTACCTTCAAATTTACTGGAAAATTTAAGTATTTGAAGCAGCATTGAATTACAAATTCTGACATAGATGAAAGAAATTTTGAAGATCCATTGCAAATTTTTTCCTGAATCAAAGATTTGCTTATAAGATAATAAATCCGTTTATTATATTTTTGTGAATTTAGATTACTAAATAGTTAACAGAGTGATTTTCAAAATTTCAAACTAAATTCTGGATGTACCCTCACAAAAATTCGCGTTCCTTGTCTTTAGTCTGAGCTAAAATTTTGCAAGGTGTAAAATTTGGACTAAATTTTTTAGCTTAGGTTTTCTATGACTTTTGATTATTAAATAGGATTATGATTTTTGAAGAGAATATCATTCTCCAATGACCAATTTTGAACTAGGAAGAACTTTTTGCAATTCCTCATGATTTCATATTTATTTATATTGCATTTCTTTTTATATCATTCACTTTTGACTATATTTCAGTGAATCACCTAAAACTTCAAGATTTAATTTTAAACTATTTTAAAATTAAATCTCTATAGTAAAGATAGAAAAAATATAAATATGTGAAAGGTTCCTTTCGATATGTGCCAAAAATGTACAGAAAAAGTGGATTATTCTCAGACTTGAAAGTTTGTTTTATCCTTTTATATGAATAACTCACAATAGTGAAGTAATCTATTTCAAACTAATAGAAAATTTTGCAATATCCCTCTAAAATTTGCTAAATTTTTGGCTCTGTTATTCAGAGACTATTAAATATAAAATAGGAATAAGATCTTTGATGAAAATTGCTTTAAAGGCCAATTTAGGATTAAAATCAAAAAGCCATATCTAAGAAATTTTTGATTTTCCTCATGAAAATTATAGAAAATTGTATATTTATTTATATTATATTTATTTTTTATCATCTGCATTTTACGAAATGCAATTTGCAATGGGCATATGTGCATCGTCGTCAATAAAATGTTATTGCATTAGGCAAATATCGCAGACAGCTTCCGGTGGAGCAAGCGAATTGCGAAGAGGACGTGCTTGAATTTCACTTGTAAATACATCTTCGCACTTTTACGTCTCGCCGGATAAGAATGGAATAATAAGACAGACAACGTGCACTGTCGGAATGCTCTCCACGAAATATAAAGTGAAATAAACGCGAAAAATGCGAATTGGAAGGATTGACTACTCTAACGGCAGGATGAGGTACCTTCATGCCTCATACCTCAAGAATATGGCAAAAGGAGCTTGCCGAATGATCCATTTTATTCTGCGTATCCTGGAAGAATGAGTGGCAATCAAATGGCAGATGCGGACATTTATGTCAAGATGTTTCTTTTTCCTTCATGGAAGAAAAAAATCTATTTGAATTTTCTATTGAGTGCACAATTTAGGACTGTATCTTTTTTTATTCGTACTAAATCCTCATATTTTAGGGTTATTTTAAAACAAGTTAAATTTTAAATGAGAACATTTCCTGTGAGTCCTTTGAGTTGTTTAAACAACAAAACAATAACATGAATCTCCAAGATCAAAATAGCATTCAAATCCCTGCACGCTAACATTTAGCACACTAGAATGTACACTAAGAAGCATTTCCAGTTAACTTCCGGTATCATCTTCCGGCACTTCCTCTTCCACCTTTATAATTTCCTCATTTAGCCAGTGTGCATTGTTCCCTCGCCTGCCGCCAGAATTTATCCTGTTTCCCATCCTAAACTACACATTAATCTTATTTCCCTTACAAAATTAAACTATATTCGTGTCTGCATATTTGAACCAAGTTGAATTTATTTAAAACTTGTTTGGCTTTAAATTATTCAGGATGGAGGATTATCATGAATGTAGCTACACATGATTGCATCGATATTTTAAAAAATTCAAAGCAAGCTTGAATTCGAATTTAGTTGTCAGAGTCATGAACCGATATTAAGACATTAATAAGTTAAATATTGTAAAAATTATTTGAAAGACAGACTTGATGGTAGATGACCAGCTTTGAGTTTCCCACGAACTGCGAGTGTCATTAATGATTCAGTGTGATCGTCTAGCCATGAACAATGCCGCAATGAAAATTTCATTCAGAATTAACCAGCTAATTGTTCTCTGACTGGCCCCTCTTATCAGGATGGCCAGTCTGGCAGCAATGGCGGTTGTTGCTGCTCAATTGTGTGCTCAGTTGAAATCGATTCTTGCATGACAAGTGCTGATTGCCACCCCCATTAGGATTATTACATTTTTAAAACGGTTTTCATTGTTCAGTTTGCACTCCTTCAGTCGTCAAGTCATTTGTTAATGATTCAGTAATTTTACTCTTCAGAATATCATCCATTTTGCCATACAAAATACTCTTGCAACAATTGAAAAATTCAGTTTTTAGTTTTTTTTCAGAGGTTCTTTTTGATTATTTATCAAAATTTTTTCTTAATCTTCTGTCATTATTCTTCTTGTAAAAAAAGATTTCTTCATTCATTCGCAAAATTTGGCAAGAATCAAAAAAAGTGGTGTCTATAAGGGGATATGGAAAAAGAGAACATTCGAGTTCAAGAATTTTCTGAATCTTCTGATGAGGTTTGTGGACGATGCTTTCCTTGGATTTGAAGAAATGGGACTAAAAAAATAGTTTAATATAATTTTATTTTCATTGGATTTCATAAATTTATTCTCAGAATAGAAATTTATTAACTTTGTCTATGAACTTATATAATATTTTGAAATTATCCTTACAATTATAGGTTAGTAATGTGAAAGCTATCTATATTTTAGTTGTAATGTAAAAGTTGAGTGGAAAAGATGATAACACAGATAGAAATTCTCTTAGCTGCTGGTTTATTGAATTCATCGATGTTGGTCGATTGTCGAATGCAATTGAAATCGATATTTTTCATTTTTCGCGATCGCGTGCAATTCACGCCCCATGAATTGCAATTCATCCACGTTCGACGTCCTCGAAAGCCAGCCATGTCGTCCCACACATGCGAGCACACATTCCCGATTCCTCCAGATCCTTCGTTCCATGCTGTGGGGGCGGTTCTCCCAAGAAGGAATATCCAGTCGTGCAGTAAAACTACTCATAGTGCCTCATAATAGCGATCATATTCTTCGACCGGGAACGTCGAAGAGGAGTGAATTATGTGTGATTTGCATAACGGCAAACGCGAAGCATTTTCCAATCGTGAAGAATTCAGTTTTCCATCGTTTCATTTTCCCCATGCCGAAAACGTAGTAACTATTATTATATATCTGGCGAACGAAGAGAGGTGAGGAGAATTTTCCTAATGGAAAACTTGGATTTTCCCACTCGATTCTTGTATCCTTTTTTGCCAGCTCTGATTCGCATTGATATTTCGAAAAAGTTGAGTGGCATTTTCACATATTTTCACTTAGTCCTTTCGGAGGCGAATGCCATTGTGGGTCGAGATGCCAAAGGAAACGGATATTCTTTGACGTAGCCAGACGCCGACTTTTTAACAATTATGCGCGGATTTTATTCCTTTAACCAATTCTTGAACCCGAGTCGGATTTTAAAATTTCCCCTCACACTTCAATTTTTTCCCCTATTTCTTCTGCTCCTTCTTTGGTGGCGAAATATCCTTCGAGTAACGGACGATGAAAGAGCATTAAGTGTAGACTTTTAAACTTTGTGGATGAACGCGTCTGAGGGTCTTGGACGCGTCTTGTATGCGTAATTGGAGCGCGACCGCGAAAAGCGTTCGCCAGGACGAAGAACCAAGGACCAACGAAGATTTTTCGTCTTTTTCGTCCGTTCAAAAGGGTTCGTGACGATGGTCTCAGTCGTTGCTCGCGCCGTAGGGGAAATCAAAATAATAACGCAATAATCGGGCGCAATTAAAAAAGTTTACTTACAGTCCTGAAGAAGGAGCGAGCGACGCTTCAAGGAGCTCCAAGGAGCGCTCCTAATTGAATTTTCGGTTTGTTAATAGGCACTTCGTGCATTTCACTCGCTGAATCTTGAGTATTCTTTGGCGGTTTGCTAGGTGCGAGCAGTCCGCGATAAAATCGCGTGGCAAAAGAAGCAAAGAACCAAAGAGGCACGTAAAACGCAACGAAATAATTAATTACATGCAAATCTAATTAAAAATCAAAATATTCAGGGGGAATTATTGCGTGAATAATTAGTTACTTCAGACCAAGGTATAAATTAGTCCTGCTAGACTTGTCTTAATTAAATGAACTCGTTTTTTATTCGAGATAATGTTTTCTCTGTTTTATCCTTTTTTTTTTCGTTATGTAACATTCAGTTTTTCTGCAGGATCAGATGATTTAGAAAAAGAACTCATTAATTTATTGATTACAAAATTTATTTATTAAATCAGATATTCGATCATAAATCAGTCTTTTTTTGAATTTCATGGAATGATATTGAAATCATGATTTGTATAAAATTATCGATAAGTTAAAATTTTCTCGCCAAAAATGAGAAATATTTGATCCTTATCCAATATTCTCAATAATTGCTTAAATTTAATCATTCGCCAATCTTTTACTTCCTTAATTTCCTGGTTTAATCCTTCATCCTTCAATCCTTCATTCTTCCTTCAAAGAAAGCAGAACAATATACTTTGTATACACTTTTTCAACAGGATAAGAAAATTTACAATAAGAATTTATCGATTTATTGATTACAAAATTTTCATAAATTTATTTCAACATTCATCAACTTTTATCTACAAATATTCGATTACAAATTATCCCTTTTTGATTTTTTTTCAATGATCAAAAATTGCAAACAGTGCAAAATTATTGACAAATTTTAATTTCTTTTGCATTTCTTTTTGTAAATCATATTTGATCCTTCTTCAACATCCTCCATCACTCCTCCACTTCCATCCTCCAAAACCTTTCTTCCTTCTTCAATCTCCCAGCTTAATCCTTCGAATCCTTTCGAGCACATGCAATGCAGCACTTCTTCGTGTGCCGAAACAAAACGCTCTGCATGCAATATCGCAAATATTTTATGACGAATGCAGACCTCTCTTCGTGAATGCGCACCGAAGAACTTCTGCATCGCGCGCGCATAAAGTGAGCAAACGCGCACGCCACGTCGAGTGGGATTTAATCCTGGACGCGCGCACTCGCCCTGGGAGTCCTTGCACATTCCCCGCTTCTCTCGTGTGTGCCGTGATGAGGCGTCGTTTGGACGCTATCTGCAACAAAACGATTTATGTACGAGTGTGCAGCCGCGACGCCGGATGTCGAGGGCGCTGCAATCGCAGCCAACACGACCGCCCGCAATCCTTCATTCGAACGACTTTATTTTCTTTATATGCATGCGCGTGTGCAAGTTGTTAGATTGAATTTATGCTTCAATATAAACTAGGCGTCTGTCACATAAACCTATTTGCTTTGATATGTTCCGGCCAACGAGTCAAAGATCCTAGCGACATGCACACAGCCGCAGGACCTCATGCAAGAAAGCGTGGTCAATGGCGGAAGGAAAACGTGCTTTCAACTTTTTTAATAGAGAACTTGATTAGAGTTTATGATTTCGTTACGTTTCCCAGCGAATAAGGGAAACAATCCGGTTCAGATATCCTTTTTTAACTTTAGACTATGTTAAATTGTATCATTTTCAAGGATCAGTTTTAATCACGTCATAGATATTTTAAAGAAATAAATTAAAAACAAAGAATAATTCAAGGAATTTAACTATTTTCCTTGTTTTGAAATGTTACTTAATCCTTCAAAGATATTTTCATTCAGGCAACCCACCAGACAGAAATACGCGTTCTTTTGAATGCATCTCAAAATTAACACTCCCCCTTAAGATTCATCCAAATATTGCTAGTTTATCCTTGTGAGATTTCTGTTGGTAAATTCGATGCGTGAATCCTGTTCTGGAATTGTTGAAAATGACAAAAATGCACGAAACGATAGAATGAGCATCATAATAACATAATCCTTGCCGGTAATCCTTTCTAATTCCGGCGAATTAAGGCGAGCCAAGGAATAAGACGGTCTCACCGTTGTCGACTCCATCCTCTTCGTCCTGTTTGGCGTAACGGTCGAAGGAGTCGCTCGTGGAAATTTCCTCCGTTGTTCTTGGAGGGTCGGGAAACAGGCGCATATATTCTGTGGTTGTGGCGGTGGCGGCAGCACCGTCGCCAGGACGAAACTTCCGCGGATTAGTTCTAAGTCGAAGGAAAGTGGAAAGCAGGCAATGCCGGAACGAGTGAAGAGAAAATGATGAGGATAAATTCGCGTTTAAAACGCTTCGTTCGCGCTCCTTGTTACATCGCATTTCCGGCAAATTCTGCCGCAAGGCACACGAGGATAATTCAATTAGTTTTCTATAATTATTTTATATTTTAATACTTTCCATTCTACGATTTGATTTGATCCAGGATAAATATCAAAATTTCCTTTTTTGTGAACTTCATTCATTAAACTTCGTTAAATTTTGGTTTAGTTATTGTAATAACTGAATAGATGGCGTTACATGGCAAGGATAATAAATTTCTAAAAAATTCCACAATTAATTTCAAACTTTTCTATGCGTCGTGAACATTGTTTCTAAGTAGAATATAAAAATATGACTCAATAAATATATGAAAACGACGAAACATCTCATAAAAGCAACATTATATAGCCTGCTATAAAAAATAAGTTCGTTCAATATCCTTGCAATATACACCACCTGAACCATATTGAACCGCAGAAGGAACACCAAAAACATATTCATGGAATGTCTATTTTTGGACCTTGAGTACTTCCACCTGAAATTTGTCCCGATGTACTCGTTTCAGCAAGTACATTTTTCGATATTGAATTGCTCGCCGCTCGCTCACAACGACCACGCAGGAAACCTTGTCGCATACAACGTCAAGGAATATAATCCTGCAAGAAAGGTGGACATATGCCCACACATATGAAAGTCACACTCGAGCGGAAGCGTTCACATCCGAAAAACACACAGCGTGTATAGGAGCAAAGAATAGAGGACTCGGGTCCAATAAAAGAATGAGAATGCGAAAAAGGAAAGTAAAACAATAACGGAAATTGCCATTTCGCCCGACCAATGGATGGATATGGATTAAACATTCATGCGCGTGAGACATCTGGCGGCAGGATGAGATGCTAGAAATTGGTGTTTCTACGTACACATGCAAATATGTCGGTAAAATTGCAAATAAAAGGTGAAGTGAACACAAATGGAGAATGAAATGTGCGTCACTTTTTTGCACGCTTTGCGTAATATTTCATAAACAATAAAGTAAATGCTGGATGAGATATTTTTGGCTATGAAATATGCAAACGCTTTGGTGTTACAAAGAAAACTTTTTGTTTGTACACCTATGAAAAAATATAATTCTTTGAACTTTGTTTAAAGTACCTTTTGACTTGAATTTGTTGACATATTTTTATTTTTTCATATTTTTAAATATAAACAATTTTTTAAATATTAATTGAATCTATTAAGTATCAGGATAATTAATAACAACTGGATGAATCCTTGAAATGATTTCACTGCTTACATCAACATGAAAAAATTTCAAAGGAGAAATTATTTTTTAAATTTCCATTAACAAATAAATTATAGAAAATTTAAATAATCCTTTGGATTTGCAAGTGAAATAAGGCACAAATAAAGTTGTCGGAGCGCATTAACATTAACCAAAAATGTAATCCAAGGTATGAAAAAATTATTCACCATATGAATTATTTATTACGTTATGAATTTAAATATTTGTTAATAGCGCATAATTACTTAGCAATTTGAAACTCATTTGAAACAAACGGCGCCAGCGAAATCTATCATTTCAATCTCGTCCTGAAAGGACTCTTAGGTCCGCCATTGAGAATATTTGCACGTCAGGAAGAAATTCCATTCTTTTGCCTTATTCGTTATTCGTTTTTTCGCGTTGTTTTTCTTTTTCTGCATCGCACATTTAACCTCGTTCGTAATTACAACATTGTGAACGTGATAAGGTTGTTTTGCTTTCCGTTCTAATTTAATTTGCAGCCAGCGTTTTAAGCGTTTTCTATTTGATATGCATATAAATTCATGAAGCGAAGTGCCACCGCCATTTTTCTAATAAAATTTTATTGTTTTTATTGAGGTCTATTATGTGGTCAAATCATATGGTTGAGTTTTTAAATATTTTCAACGAGTAGAAATTCTCTGCAATCTCAAAAGTTGATCAATAAGTCGTTTATATGAAATATATTAACTTGAATTAATTTTATGGTTTTCTGACCCAATATTTTTCTGAAACAAATAATGAATTTTTGCACAAATTCAATAATAAAAATAAATCTAATTTTGAATATTTCAAATGTACAATATAAATAAATGTACTTTCAGTCGGTTTCGTGACAAAAAATACAAAAACTCTAGAATTGTGGAAATTCATGACGAATATACTAAATTGGAAACAATGTAAATACTAATAATTTCCAGCTGATAACAAATATTTATAGAATTGCACGCAACTCAACAACCTCAACTATTATTAATATACCATGTCTGTTTTGTTCATTAATAAATTCCAAATTTGCCCTATATATTTTATTTTATTTTGTATTATTCTTTTGCTTTACATCAAACACACAACTATTTCTATTTTATGCAATATTCATTTCGATATTTAAATAAATTAGTGCGCCTTTTTATAGGTTTAAGAGCCATTTATCTGAAGTATGGATATGAACAATGAGTGCGAGAACGAATAAATTATGCAATGATTTATTAAGCAGCAAATTCACGGAATTGTTTCGTTTGTAATAATTGAGCAAGTGACACTTTTTGTTATGACATAATTACGTTCGATTTATGCCACTAGTTATCACGGTTTATACGAGTTTCACATAAAAATTATTAATGAATATCATCAACGCAAGGATAAATAAACAATGGTCATAAACAATTCTTTATTGGTTAATGAAAATGTAATTATTTTTCTTATTATCCTTGATATTTCTATAGAATTTAAAGAAAGTTTGGTTTCGTTAATTGCATTGTAGAAGATTATGATTTGATTGATTTATTAATTTTAACCCAAAACTTTTAAAAATAATGACTAAATTATTGAATAAACAGGGAAACATGAATTTTATTATTTTAAAATTTGAACAAATTGGATAAACTGTCCGGATGTAAATCCGACGATTTGTTTACATTTCATTATTGTTGTTTACCGAGGACAGAGAAAAAGTGAAAAATGAAATAAAAAAAGCCCTCGATACGTAATCCTGGGATATCCTAGATTTACATATTTTCAGCCCTCATCGGGAAATTTGTAACGCACTTCATACATGCGTACAAGCTTATCGTTGGCGTTCGACCAAATGATACTAGTTCGATGGCAATGTTTGGAAAACCCGAAAAACATTGTCTGGCCACGTTTCGTCCTGTCGTCCTTGCGTACGCAAATCCTTCCTCCAAATATTTTCCCAGAGTCGTCCCTCGTCCCAACAAATGTGTACGCGCTTCTGTTATCCTTTTGCCTTTTAATGTATATCTATGCGTTTCCCTGTTCTTCTTTGCTATCCTGACAAACTTGTACAAGAGTGCCACAATACCATCGAGTCCTTCTGGGGGACGAAATAATTCAACGCGTTTCCCAATCGAAAATAAACATTTGAGTAAAGTATTCATCAGACTTTGGGTTTTGGGCCGTTAAATGAAGAGAGGATTATGCAGTTTGATGGTGATTTTGGAATTTGTAGTTACATCAAATAATTCCAGATTTGTTTTTGTCTGAATGAAACTTTGCATGCAATTGGATTTCGTTTATTTTTTAACAGTAACAGAAGAGCAAAAAAAATGAAATGATGTTAGGAAGGAAAATATGTTTTTGCCTTGTTATGTTTTTGCTTCAATTCGAAAATAACAAGGAAAATGCTTTGTACTCGTGTTTTTTTCTTATTGTGCGCCAATAAAATTCAACGAAGAAGAATATCAAAAGCTTGATGGAAAAGGAAGACACTTACATGAAAAGTAGATTACAAGAAGTATCACAATGCATGATTGACTTGAACGGAGCTTTTATGCAAGATAACTGAAGAAAAAGAAGCAAAAGATGGTCTCAATGTTGGAAAGCAATAGCCATGTAAGGATTCTTTTGTGATAGCAGTCACTCAAGATTTTGATGGAAGCAAAAGTGAAAAATGAGATATATATTTCAAAACCAATTATTCGTATCAACAAATTTTAAAAATGGATTTAGAAGGGCTTTTTAAATTGTAAAATTTAATTTTAGGTGCCTAATGAATTAGATTCACCAATTTTGAAGGATATTCAAAGTATCTTTTAGAATCAAAGCAAGAAAATTTTTGAGTTTTATTTGCAGATTATAATGGTTACTAAAAAAAATGACAAATTTTTGAATTAACTTTTTTGATAATACTATAATTATGCTCTGTATTCCTGAAATACTTTAATTAGATTCTGAAACAACAATTTCCCTTCTCAACATTAATTTGAATTTTTTTTCATTGTCTAACTGCGAAACGTGTATCGTTATGCAAAAATCGACTGTACAGGTAGTTTGAAATCTACATGATTGTCTGAATTGAAGTTAGTTGCTAGTGAGAGTCATGATGTATCATACATCATGCAGAAACATGACGAGGTGCAAGAAACTTTTTTAATTGAAACGTAAAACACGCCCGAGTACATGAATTCAGTCCGGTTTTCTATTCATGTGGCTATGCAACAAGCATCTAGGGGGTTCTAATTTAATTTCAGTGTTATGAAAAGTTATGCAATTTGGGGTGGACATTTTGTACTTTCTGGGAAGTAAAACTAACATTGAACAATATCCATATTTGAAGGTACTGGTTTTGTTTTGTTAGGGGGAACAATATGTTTTTCTGGCTTTAAGCTTTTTTTTTGGCCAATAAATTTTGATAAGGATATTAATCTTTGCAATTTTCCAAACTGGCAAAAATTCTGTGCTTTTAAATTGCACGAGTAAATATAAAAAAGAATTCAATCATCCGTTAAAATTCAATGAGGCTGAAGTTTTTTAAAAAGATACATGAATACTAAAAAAATTCTTTTTGATCTAATAATTGTCAGACGACTTAAAAAAACTAAGAAATTTAAAGTTATTGAAAATACAAACCCATAAAAATAATTGTGGAAAACTAAACCATAAAACTACTTAATTTGCTATTAAAAGATTACTGAAAACTATTTTCATCTATTTTCTTTTCATAGATTGAAATAGTTCGGAAAAGGACATTTTTAAAACATTATCTTTGTAATATCCCATATTTTGCTTTTTGATTTTCGTACGATACAAAAATGCCAATATTTTTTTTGCAAAATTAAACCTTCTATTTTTCTATATTTCTTTCACAAAACTTCTGGATGGGAAATTCTGAATATATTTTCAATCCTAAGCACTTTGCAAAAGTTCATCCTCCCCGAAGAAAAGGACAATCCCCATGAAAATAATTTAATCAATTATCCCCAACCAGGGAATAAAATATTCACGAAATACGTTCATGAATCCATGAAAATCATTTATTCCACCCATCCACAGAAAACAACAACGACCCTTATTTTGGGCTGGCCACTTGATCAAAACAATGAAATCACATCCATTTAACATTCCAACCCTTGAGTGCGAATTGCGGCCAAAATTAAAACCAGCCGAGTCCTGTTGTACCCATTCTTCAACGTTGGCTGACTTTCAATGACGATATTCTTGCGCGCACTCCTCGGATGGCGATGGCAATTACGCCGCATCTGGACGTCGTCGTCGACGATTTGTCTTCGAATTGTTCCACCAAGTCGTCCTGCGTTCCGGAAAACAATAACTTGCGGTCCGACCGAAGAGTGGCCGCCCGCGACTTCGCGCATCATCCATCTGACTTAGCCCTCGAATATAATTTCTCATTAAGTTTTGCACTCGTATTGTCTGGATATATTTGTACGTTTGGGGGACAAAAGAAGGCGCGGGTTCTCTTCGAGTGGCGGTCCATGGAGGCGGTGGTGATGAAAGATGTTGATGCACGAGCGACACGAATGCACAAATAATGAAATGCGAATGCGGCGTGGAATGATGTGAACATTTTGCGGAAGGCACTGGGGGCAATTACACAATGAGCAAATTTAATAATTGCCAGTCAGCCGCTTGCAAATTGGATGAGTGACTTGCGGAGAGAGCCGCCCTCAAGCGAGGACCAAGGATGAAAATAAGCGGACTTGACGAGACGAATATTGCCATATTTTAAGTGCCTCTTGAGGCTTTTGAAGGTTTCCATCCGATTTTATATTGTTATATTGTGATATTGCTTTTTAGGTAGGGTTATTGCATCAAGAGTTTTTTTTATTTAGAAGAGTTTGTTATCCTTGTTTATGAAAAATGTCATGTTGCAAGGTAGAACTTCCGGTTAGTTTTGAGTATCCTGGTAGAAAACTTAATAAATTTCACCTGGAAATTCAGATTTCAAGAAAAAATCTAAAATTTTAACGTATGTGACAAACTGGTTATGATTTTTTTTGCTAATGTATTTTTTGGAATATTAGAATTTTAATTAAGTTTATGACCTTAAATCTTAAAAAAATTATCCTTTGAAATTGTACTTCTAGTTAGTTTCTGTTGCAGCAGTAGAATCAGATCTAAAATATTAAATTTCTAACATTTACTTGGTTTTATACCTTTTTCTAGTTAACTATGATTTAAAATTCGAAAAATACCAACAATTTTAAATTTGGAAGTTGATACCTAAAAACTAGATATTATATATTTTTGCTGACTTGTTTTTTGAGTTATTAGAATTTGTGATCTAGATCCATGATCCTTATTATTATTTATGTTGAAATCTTTCATCAGTTAGTTTTGATTATCCTGAAAAATAAGGATTTTCAAACAAACAGATAAAAGCATTTGAAAACCGCGTTAATAATTTATTTTCTGATTGTCCTTTGGGATATTATATTCCTTTAATTAATTGTAGAAATTATAGCTACCTTTATTTTGATCAATGAACAAAATTTTCTTGCAATAAATTTTGGATATAATTTATATAATAAATTAAATTTTGGATAAAAAAATTATAATGATCAAATTCCTCAACATAAACTTATTGAAAATTCCACTTTCAAAAAAATAAATAATCAATTCCTTGCTTGACACGACCTACATTTTGAAAATTAATTAGTTTTACATAAGATCCCACGGGAATTCAATGTAATTAAAATGAAATTTGTCTTTCCCCATGATAACTTCGACATTTCAACAAGTTCATTAATAAAAAATCTGCACGTTCCATGCTGGAAAACGTTGAAGTGTGAATTCAAGGAAAAATCAGCCGACTTTCCTCCAATCGATAATTAATGAGTTACTGAACGTCTACACGTTTTAATAAGTGATTTTTGCCCACGTTAAACTTTATTAATTCAATCAGTATCACGTCCCACCCAAGGATAATCCAAAGATTAATTAATTACAATCTCATTCGCGGCATCCAATTATAATATTTCGGAAATTTGTAATTAAAAAGAAATAAACGAACAAAAAATGATAATTAATCTTATTTCGGATTTGATATCATTGTGCATGGGAACAGAAAATTAAGGGGATAACAAAAAATGTATTCTTCATGGTCGACTTGCAGTAATTTTTCTCCTGCACTCACAATTCTCATTACTGTTTTGGATATTTTCAGTTTTTCTTCGTTCATCTGAAACGAGCGCCTCAATTCTTATTCATTTATTCCGCTCATTCATTTCTTTTTTCAACATTTTCTATTGTGTATTATTAATGCACGTTTATGCTCCCAGAGTCCTTAATCTCAAACGGGACGTTTGGTGTGTTTGTGTATTTAATAAGAAACATTTCTTGTAACGAAACCCATGAATGGGGGGTGGTTGATGTCCGGATGTTAAGCTACTGGCTGGTCGCGGTTTTTTGGGGGCGGCATTCGGGGCAAAAATAAGGTGCACGTAATGCAAACCGCAGGACGAAGAAGAAGATTGATGCCATTTGAATGTGCGTTATGGGGCAAATCTCATTTATTTCCTCCTCCATTCTCGTTGGCAGCAACAACCAACGTTTGTTTAGTTGGTTCAATTCGCGTCCAGTAATTTTTCCCTTCTTCGCCTAATCGTTTCTTATATGGATTAATATTCATTCCTTTCAGCCGAGTCACTTTCACTCCGCCTCCGACCAGAAAGCGGATGGATTTAATGCATTTTGCATTAAAAATTCTTTTTGAATGAGTTAAGTTAATGAAACAATTAGTGGGGAATAAAAGAGCGCAATAAATTTAAATTTCCTCATATTGTTAAAAGCGATTCATTGTGATGTCATTTTTAGGAAAGTGTAGTTTGGCTATTAATCAATTAGGACTCTTTTGGGAATGTGAGTTTAATTTGTTAAAATGTCGACTATGTCATAAAAGGTAATTCTAATTTGCTGTTTTCTATTATAAAGTTCATAAAAATTGGACCCATAGGGGAAGAATTATCAATTAAGGTTTTGATCCTTTTCTGGATCACAATTCTAAATTTCTATAAGATATTGTGTTTGTTGTTAAACTATAAGACCCTTTTTGCAAAAAAACTTCAAATGGCTATAAATTTTGTTCTAGTGGAGCTAGGAGGTCAAAATTTTTTTTTTGAGTTCCTTGTGAAAAATATCTTTCAAAGCCATTTAGACCTTAATCAGAGACAATAAATTTTGCCCTAATTTTTGCAAAATATGCAAAGAATTCCCCTCTTTCTCTTTTTTGCAAAAACTTCAAATGGCTATAACTTTTGTTCCAGTGGAGCTAGGAGGCCTGAATAACTATTTTTGAGTTCCTCGTTAAAAATAAGACCATTCAGACCTTAATAGGAGACAAACATTATACCGAAATTTTTGAAAAATGCTTTTTTGCAAAAGAACTTCAAATAGCTATAACTTATGTTCTATTAGACGTTATGAACTTATGAAAAATCCTTTATATGGAAACAGAAATATGATTATCATTTTGTCATTGATGCTTAACCATCTTCAAGATACACAAAATAAATAACTATGATTCAACACTCAAAAAAAAAATTGAAGAACTGATTGAATAACATAAAATCCAATGGACATTCATCGCCATCTAAAATTTACGAACCCGAACTAAATTCTGATACACGTCATAAACAACTTTCAATCTCATTCGCCTTATCAGCTCATGCACGCAAAAACTATGCAAAACATGTTCGGCCACGTTCTTTGCCCGTCGAACAATGACGACGACTTCAATCTTACCATACCACGTAGTTAGTTGCTCATCTCGCTGCACTGAGTGTCGTGTGCTAATGAGTGAATTGTGTTGCGGTTAGTTCGCTAATAAGATCGGGAGCCGGGACTAAACGGACTCGCTTTGTGCGCGCCAGTTCTTGTGCGAAAAGTATGAAAGTCATGGTCAAGCATCAGTCTTCATTAGCCGGTTCATTAACTCCCCAGCGAGGTATAATATACACGCGTTTTGTCTTCGTTTGTGTGTGTTTTGCGGATGTACACAATACCGGAACTCACCTTTGTTTACATACGACGATCAACAACAACGTCCGCATTGTTGCACGAGGCGTTTCAGGTAAATGTTCAACCGACTGACTTGGTTAATTCGAATGGAAAAAGTTGGCTCGTTTTTAGCCACACCGAAAAAGCTCACTCGGTTATGTTTGCTTGTTAAATGGGATTTGCTGTTTAATTGTTGTTCAAATGCACATGGTATAATTAATGTGTGCTGAGTTGTTAATTAATTTTGGTTTTTTGGTTGCAGGTTTGGATTTCATATTAAGCGGGATCTTCAATACTTGGTAAGTTTATCACATTAATTATATTGAAGTTTAATGTAAATGTCGTCTTTGAAAATTGTATATTGAAATGGATGAAAATCCATGTGGAAATTCAGGGTTTTTCCAAAAAGGATTATCTCATAAGTTAAAATAATAATGATATTTTGAAATACTTTGAATGGTAAAATGTCTTCTATTTTGTCTTTGATCGATAATGCAAAAACTGAAAAGAGAGCCATTTCTATTTTTGTTAATAATAAAAAGGAGGAATCATTTTGTTCGTGTAAAAAAATAATCACAATAACAGAAAAACGTATTACTAATTTTAATATTTACTTAAAAAAATGAATGCTGAAGAATCTTAAAAATATATCTTCTTACACACAGAAAAAAACAGCTAAAAGTTATTTGATAAAAATTCGTTCTAATTAATTGACGTTGTTAATTATCTTCACTCCAGAGACATTTTCAAAGATTTCCAAGAGATATCATTCTATTTATAGTTATTTATATCATTTACTAACGAGGCAACGCAATTTTTTACAATTTTTTCTTATGCTCTCAAAGACAAAAAAATTAATGAATAAATTATAACCACCCTCAGTGGTGCGTTATTAAAATTCAAAAGGAATCCTCTCTGTCATTAGCCTAATGGCTGATGATTCTTTTTATAATTTCGCTGAAGATCATCAACGCATTCTTCGTCATGGCTCTTCTTGTTAGTCATCCAGCGAGTGAAATCTCGAGTTGTTATCAAACGATCTTTAATTTCCTCACCAATGGGGTGCTAATCGTTGAGTGAATGTGTATCAAGAGGGGAGCCAAATGGATGATGGAGTCTTGAGCACGATTCTTGTAATTATATTGATGCTTAAGTTTGCTGATTTTAAATTGCCTTGTTTGCAAAACTAATATTTGAGTGCTTTAAGCAAGCAAAAACAAGATTTTCATACTTTTAGAAATGAAGCACATTTTCAACATAAAAATTTTTTGATGAATTTTTAATTAATTGAATTCAGTTTATAGTTTGATATTTGTTTTGAAAGTTTTTGAACTTTTAGCCAGTTATTCGTATTATATAAATATCAATTGCTATGCAAATTTTAGCAATAAAAATTTATTGGCAGCTATTCTGCTTAAAATTCAGTAAAAACTCTTGGAAGAAAATTAGTACAATCATGAATCGATATAGAATTCATATATTTGTTTAATTGTCCAGTTTATTTTCACAAGTTTGGTCCTTTGTACCAGATGTTAACAAACGATATTACAATTTTTATCTATGAATAATCCATTATTCAATTAGAGAGACATTCAAATGTCATTATTAACTCATTATGTCATTGCATTTCTGCTTCTCGTCCCATTCCATTAGAATATTTTATATGCATGTTTATTAATTATTTCTTAATTAACTATACGATACCCCATAGGGTATTCACAAATCGTTAAAAAAATTGTACAAAAACATTGACAAAGTAAACTAATTAAGCTATAATTGCAAAAGTCAGTATGATACATAGTTACATTTCTTACTTGCTATTTTTGCTGAGATAATCGTCAAATTCTTTCATGTTCATGCATTGATATACATTTACTATAAATATTAATTAATATAGGTATTAATTACATATGTACAGCAACTATAATTATGTTTGTTATATTATTTTGAGTGTATAGTAATGATTTTATGGCCTTTCTAAACTTTAAAATCTAATGAAACATGCTCAGTTCTATCAGCTCACAGTAGAATTCTATTAGATGATTGAAAACTTAATCAGTGAAATATTATCGTTATCGAGGAGTAATTGTTAGAGTGATATGGTTACAATTCTTCTTCATTAGTTATTAGATTTTGGATCATTTCCATCGTTAACTTCTTTTTTTATATAATGATATCATTTCCATTCTAATAAAATTTAGCAGCGATTAACATTAATTACCGATTATATTCGTATTTTACTTTCATTGTTTTTAAATCTATTGTAAGAGCTCAGTCAATACAATAATAATTAATGATTGTGATTGCATTCTGTTCGAGAAGTTTGAAATGAAATTCTGCAAGAACGAAAATTTATTAATATTTTTAATATTATAGTTTGAAGCCAAAATGATTTTTGTGCTCATAGTGAAAAGTTTGAAAAAGGCACTGGCATAAAATTTGAATGAATTATGAAGATAATTATACAACTTATTTATTAAATATTAAAATAGGAATTTATGGTTTTGTGAAATGAACTGAAAAAATAATAACTGGTTGAAAGTTTCGAATGGAAAAGGCGTGTGGAAAGCGGAAAAGTTTATACTCGCTTAGTGCTAATAGTAACACAGATAAAGCCGATAATAATTTATGCGATTGTTGATGTGTGCGGCATTCATTGTTAGTACGATTATTATTACATTACGATATATTGTAGTTGACGCATTTTAAACATGCATAATTTTATGCCGTTATCATTTTTACGATTACATCATTTATTCATCGTCTTATTTTCAGTTGTGCTGCGCTATTTGTATTCATGCGTCCTATAAATAAATTATTCATTCCTCGTTAGATATTTGTAATGATAGTTGCAACAATTCGTAGGGGCTTATGCCAGTGAACAAGTGCACAACATTGTTTGCTATAACTTTATTCTTCAACAGCATCGCACTTTTCCCACTTTTATTTGCACATATTATACTTATTTATTGTCATAATTATATAAAAGGGTGATTTCAGCGTCTAATATATTTCTGAAAATGTTTTATCTTACCGGAAATATTTTCTTTGTTTAATATTGTTAACTAAAACTAAAGAAAAATTTGATTTTTTTGCAAGTATGATAAATTAATAATTTGATTGATATATAAAATGATAACAAAAAAATATGGCAAAAATTTTGAATGCTGTCTTTATTATTTTCGTCTCTTCATTTTTGTTCCGGTAAGATAAAATGTCGTATATTTATCACACGTGTGTGAAATGCCATCATAAATTAATTTACAATTCTGCATTTCCCACACTAATAATATTACCTACTATTCTATCATTTTCTTTGTGCAAGACAATGGAAAGCTTTGTTTCAAGCACTTTGAACTCACAAATATTTGCATATCTTGCATTTGAATGCATGGAATTTAAATGCCCTTCTTTAAAACAGCGAGTTGTCTCCATCGCAATTGATAATAGCAATTGTAAATGAATCCTTAGTGTACTCATCGTAATTGTTATCGTCCTTAAAGTTAGCCTTAAATGAAATGATATTTGTAAGGAACACATCCAAGCAGTTGGGTAGTTAGTATTAGTACTTAGTTGAAGTTGTGCAGTCGAATATTACTTTCGAATGAGTTTTGTTCGTTTATGTGTTGCTGGGCCACTTCAGCTGCGTTTGATAATTTTGTTCGGCGATCACAATTTGCCATTGGATGAAGTGAAGTCAGTGCAAATCCGGGGTGTATCCCAAGTTTTTCCGCTGAAGAAAAAGATGAATTTCCCGGAAGTTCGGCCTGTCCGATTCGTTGCGTTGCCAACATTCGCACATCAAGTCGAAGATTTCTTTTGGGCAGTTTATTGGCACACTCAGTAACATCTACAAAAAAAGTATATTAGTGAAGATAATAATAAGAGAATCAATCATTAACTAATCATTAATCAAGTTGATAAGTTTTTGATAATTTTATTGACTTCTTAGGAATTCAAAGTTGTGTCTCAGAAAAATTCTTATTATTTAAGTTAAAGAAGTTTTGCTTTTGTAATATTTGATATGAATTACTAAATACTTGACATTATCCTAAAATGCCTAATGGAAATTAAAGAAAATATGGATAACATCCCAGAAAAAAATGTTTATTCAATTTTGGCAAATTAATTAAAAATAAAATTTTAAATTCAATGCTCCGTAAAAAATTAAATAAAATTATGTTCTGAGAATCTTAAATACAGTTTATATCAGAATAAATAAAGACAATTACAATTGGCAGGATAATTTTTTAAATAAAATGAAAAAAATTTCAAAGAATTATTGATTTTTGGGAATATATGAACCATTAATATTTTATTTGAAATTTTCAACTTATTTTCCTGATGAATTATTAATTTCAAAAATATAGTTGATAATAAAGGAAAATCGTATTTGAAATTAACGAATTAGTTACTTAAGGAATTCCTAATGCAAATTTTTTTGAGGATATTTTGCAACATAATAATTTTCTTGTTTTTCAAGATAAAATATCTTCTGCTTTTTGAAATTTTTGATACAATTTTCTCCCAAATTTTAAATATGCTAAATACTTGATATTATCCTTCAATTTTGTAATGGAAATCAAACAGGATATTGTATAATCACGTTTAAACTAAATTTCAATGATCATCTAAATTTTAAAAGACATTCTCTTTTAAAAAAGGTAATAAAACTATGACCTTTCTGAATGAAACCTCTCATAGTATCCATAGCAGGTGAAATGATATACCAGGTATCATATATACTCACATGTTTGCCATTATCTTGATAGAAATGAGTGACATTTTCGATAACCTTCTCGTCGCTCAAATCTTCGAACGGTTGCTCCCTGGCGAACGTCAATATTTCCCACAGCGTGACGGCAAACGACCACACATCGCTCTTGCTCGTGTACTTTCCCTGGAAAAACCGCCCCCACATTTAGCAACTTGATCAATCGCACCTCAACACTAATCCGCAAAAAAAAAACTCGCCATCGACATAAACGCTGAAAAGTCAACATTGAAAAACCATCCTCGAAGTTGTGCACGCGTATGAAAACCGCACTTCAACTTCGAGAAGAGGACAAACTTGTCGATGCGGTGGGCATTAGTTAATCGAAGCAAATCGAACCTAATCGGGCTAATCGTGGACGAGGACTCGTTCACTCATTCGGCAAGTTAGTGCATTAAAGATCGAGAGCCGGCTTAATGAACGGCCCCCAGGATTGGATTACGAAGATGCGACTTTGGTCGCCAAAGTGGAAAGTTCAGCACTCACCAGCAGAATGCTCTCCCATGCCATCCACCGGATCGGAAGCGGCTGTCTGCCGCCCCCAACGCCAACGGCGGCGGCGGCGACATTTCCGCCGATGGCGATTTGGCAGTAGTCGGCGGCGTATGCTTCACGACAAGCGCCCAAATCGCTGATCTTGATCTGATAACGAGCACCAACCAAACAGTTCCTGCAATGAAGAGAAAATCCAACAAAAATCGCATCACTTTCACCATATTTCAGATTTTTTTTGAGAAGTTGTGAATGAAAATTTAATGAGGTGCCAAACAAATTTCATGGTTTATTTCCCGAAGGTGGGGGAAGTACTTTAAGGATCATTAATTTTATTAATTTATTTTTGACGCCCCGGAAAAGTCGCGCCGAAGTTTTCCACCCCCGCATTCGGCACAGGTCATAAATAAATCAAGCAATTAATAATTGCAGGGCGAACTAAGTGAAATGGCGTGCATGAGATGGGGGCGGGTTTGGGGGGCGGCTGGCTTGTAAACTTCTGTCGTATTGTCGCGACACTTGTCAGACGAGTTAAGTTCGGGGGTGGGTGCGGGAAAACGTGCGCGCGGAAAAGCGGCATTTTCAAGCAGTAAATTGGGTAATTAAAGGCTGAAAAGGGGGCGCGATCGAAATAAATAAATAAGTTTGCTTTTCCACCAAGTGTACTCATAAGATAATTTTCAAATCAATGTCTTATCGTCCTGCATGAAAGCCAACAAATTTTATTTTCTTTTGTTAGGGAAATATTTGTGTGAGCATTTTTCCTGAAAAAATTTGTCAAGGACAAATTGATATTTTTTTATTGCATGGCATTAAGATTGCAATGAACCAAACGATATGGTCGTATGCAAATGCAAAGAAGCAGTAACAGTAAGAAGTTGGTACATTTGCGAAAAACGGGTCGAATTATCGTTGGAAAATTCGCGTTCATGTCTTGCACGTCGAGGTCATAACGTTCAACTGGGGGCAGCAAATTCATTGCTCGTAAAAAGTTATTGTATTTTAATTATTCCCACATGGCTTTCATTTACTAATAAGTTCATGGCAATAAACACTTAAAACTTAATTGGAAAAAATCAAAATTAATTGTTGCACTGTACTTTTTTCCAGTGTTTAACTATTTTATGAATTTCCTTAAAGTATGCAGGAAATAAAATAAATGTTATTTAAAACTAGATATTTGAATGATATTTGAAAATATACTAAATGTTATTTCTGTTTTCTGAAATATTTTAAAGATTTAGTTAATGATAATAACATTCAGTTTTCAATTATTTCTTAGATATCTTAAACCTTGAAAGTTTTTAACATACAAATGTTTTAGCTGGAACAAATTTTGCAAATTTATTGAGTTATATATTATTTTAAACTTTTCAATGAAAATCTATTTAAAAATTTGAAAAATATTTTTTCCCATCTAAAAGTTTCCTTTTTGTTTTTTTTAGATAGACAATTAACTTGCACTATTTCTAATGAACATATGTTTACTAGGAAAAAATTTGCAACTTTTCAGAATTAAACAATAATTTTCAATGGAAGATCAAAAGAATATGTTTGTGTTCGCAATCAAACTCAATTTGTTAATAATTTTCTAGTTTTTAACAGTTTTCAATTATTTCTTCGTTTTCTGAAATGATTTTCTGGAGAATTTTAAATTAGAAGGAATTTTGCAAATTGCCTATTTTTGTACTCAATTTTGAATCCGTCAATGGAAATTTCACTATCTCCCAAAATATAAAACTGTTTTTTTAGAGCTTCTTCTCAAAATTGATCTTCAATTGGCAACCTATTTTAAAATGGAGGAAAATTTGCAAAATTTTTGACTTATTGGTCTGAAATGGTTTTGTGAACAATTGCAAATTTCCTAATTTTCATACTCAATTTTGAATCTATCAATTGAGATTTCACTATTTTCGAAAATATAAAAACTGTTTTTTTAGATCTTCTTTTCAAAAATGATCTTCAATCGGCAACCTATTTTGAAGTGGAAGAAAATTTGCAAAATTTGCGACTCATAGATTACTTTGCATCTTTCATTGGATATCTACTTAAAGATCTAGAAAATCAAAAGCTTTCTCGTATAGATCTTTAATATTTAACTGTCAAAATAATAATTTTCTTATTTGCCAAATGAAAATGAATGATTATGTTGATGACGATGCGCAAATTTAATGTGAAATCAGACGCTATTTACCTGGTAGCCAGATCCTTGTGAACATATCGATAATTCTCCAAGCATTTCATACCGGAAGCAATCTGCGTTGCCATGTACACCAAACATCCGTAACTGGAAAACAAACAAGCCCTCGAGTCAATCATCGCTCCGCTCTTGCAATCGAATCGAACGCTACATGCAATTACAATCAAACAGTGCTCGATCATCAAAGTCCAACCGTTTGCCCTGCTGCAAACCCGGCCAACAAAACCATGCATCTACGCACGTCATCCACCAGAAACCATTCCACCCACAACCACCTCACACTCTTTGAAACCACCTGGAGAAACGAACCCACCTTAAGGTATTGGCGCTCGACGTCAAAGGCGTCGTCGTTTCGGCAACATGCTCCTGAAGGAATTGACACAGATCGCCGAGATCACAGTACTCCCTCACGGCGCAAATGGGCTGTGCGTCCAATCGTCCTCCAAGAAGTTGTGCAATATTCGCATCCTGAAGACGCGCCAATGACCGCACCTCATTCGCGAACTCCTCGCGCAACTCCTCAACTCTGAGCGTCTGAACCACGACGAGTCGAGGATCCTCGTAGACTTTCTGCATCTTGCAGAGATGATAGTCTCCGAAATGACCTTCACCCAGCTTCTCGATGATCTGGAGTTGATCATACGGGAGCATCTCGATGACGACGTCCTCCAGCTTCGGTTGAAGGATAGTCTGATGGTGTTCGGGACTGAGCGGAAGCAGGAAGTGACGACTCAGTTTCGAGCGCAATGTGTCTGAAGGTGTCAATGGTGGTGATTGAAGATGAAGGTCGTCGGTGGCGTAGTAGCCACTTGGAGGCGGTGGTATCGGTGGTGCTTTCTGAAGGAAGTTGTGTATCGATGGGGTTTGATGCATCGTCGATGAGGAGTAGTCTCTGCTGAGTTGGGAAGTGACGTAATCCTTGCAGATTACATCGGGGACTTCTGGAATTTGTACATTTCGTAAATTTTTGGGGGTGGTACTCGATGGGTAAACAATGCAAATGAGTTTTCGGTGTTTGTTTAAGGCGTAGGGCACGTTTGCTGGGGATATTTGGGTAAACAGGATGCATGTAATCCTGGAGACAATCAGACAGGTGGAATTAGAAGTTGTCGATATCTGGAGGATCGACTCGAGTGGGTTTTGTGTCTGGTGTCAGAAGGAACAGGAGGAAACTTTGTCACCATCGTTGATGTTGGTGAATTCCTAAACGGGGCGAAATCCTTCTTTGAATACCTCGAGAGTTACCTGTGTAATCCGGACTATGTGGATGATGTTGTGAATGTCTTTGCTGCTGTTGCTGATGATAGGGTTGTGATGGGGGCGGCGGTTGAGGCGCTGTGTAGATTGGACGTAAACTTTCCTGATACAATGCGGCTTTATCGCATTCGTCCATCTGCAAAATCCCGAACGAAAACAGGTGTAAAATAAATTAAATTCTTCGGTTACAATAAGAAGTTGAGATAAAAATGAGGAATTAAAATGAGTGGCTGCAAGAATTGCATGGGGGTGGCTTGAGTTGGTTTGGTTGCACATTAAACCATTAAAAAAATGTTAACATCTTCAAGATGCAATTTCTGAAAGAAGAAGTCTGCACAAAAATCTCCATGAGTGATAACAGAAACTCGGTGTTAAAATGCAACCTGGACTCGTTATCTTAATAGCTCTCTATTGTGTCGTATCAGAGGTCGAGGTGGCCGCCCCCAACGTTCCCGGGCGAAAACCGGAAATTAACGCAGTTTGCTGTCGGCGTTCGCTCAATGCGCGTCTTTTTTGCCGCCATTACAGCGCCACTTCCTCGTGGTTGACATTGTGGGTCGACAGAGCTTCACGTGCAGGCCGGAAGTGGAGGCGGCGGCAAGGAAAATATGAAGCAAAGAAATACGCCGACCGTAACATATCCGTTACATCCCGATGATGATATCGTGTCTTGTTTATGCATCGTACTCTAGAGGTTTTCGCGTGGGGGCGGCAATGACTCGACATCAAATGTCCGTCGGCGGTGACATAAGGAAAAAGCACGTGCAAATGGGCGAACAAAGGAAATTAAGGCGGCGTTTGCGGGGGCGCAAACGAGACACTCGACATCTTGATAAGCGTGTACCTTGAGATCTTCGTCGAAGCGCTTGATATCGTCACGTTGGATGGTGGCGGCAACGAGGGGTGGATGGACGCCACCAGGGCCGCCCAAGGTGAGTGTCGTGGAGGCGGCCTTGATGCGTTGATTGCGAAAGACGATGAAGACGATGGCGCCGACGAGGATTAGAATCACGACGGTGAGGATGCCGATCACGAAGCCGATGTATGGTTTGGTGTCGTCACCGTTTCCGCCGCCTCCGTCGAGTGTGTTGCTGTCTGCGCCGCCGACACTTCCGGCCCCCGGGTGTCGATTGCTGTTCGTCTTCGCTGATATTGTTTTCACTTCGTCGCGTTGGAGTGGATACTCTCTGCCCGGTTCGTGATCCTGATCCTGATCCCGTTCGCCGATATAGTTGTGGTCCGGCACTCCGTTGTATTCCGATTCTGGGATTGTGTCCTCTTCGCCTGTCGTGTAATTTCCGCTCACTATGACTGCAAAAAGATGGCAAATCAAACACTTCTATACATGAGGCATCATATTGCGAATTTGGTTGAAAGAGCTTCAAATTTTCACTTGGAATTTAAGGTTACATGCCGCCCCCAAGTAGTTCCAACGGTTTGCGGCCTCAAGTACAATGGTCTTTTAACATGGGAATAGCCATGTATCAAATTTGGTAAGAATTGCTTGAGTCGTTTCTGAGAAAATCAGGCACAAATTGAAATCCAATAGGATTTTCATTCCATAAGACATTCTTTTGATCATCTCTCCAAAACTACTGGGCTGATTTTCATAACTAAAAAAGTAATTGAAAGGACGCATTTTTATCTTTTGAGATATGCTTTTAAATATTTAAACAATTTTATAAAAAATCAGTGACTCAATTGCAGGTATTTTTCCAATTTGCTTGCGGTAAATGGCCGCCCCCAACAGTTTTTTGAATTTTCCACCACGAAAATATGATTCTACATCTATCTGTTAGTCTACCTATCAAATTTGCGCAAAATCGGTCCAGTCGTTTTTGAGATATTAAATAAAATGTAGTGAGTAAACTGAATCGATCAAGGAATCCTATTGGAAATCCAATAGGATTTTCATTCAATGACACATTCTTTTGATCATATCTCGAAAACTACTGGTCCAATTTTCATAATTAAAAAAGTAGATGAAAGGTCGCATTTCTATCTTTTGAGATATGCTTTTAACTATTTAAAATATTTTACAGAAAATCAGTGAAAATTTGAAATCTATCAATTGCAGGTATTTTTCCATTTTCCTTGAGGTAAATAGCCGCCCCCAACAGTTTTTTGGATTTTCCGCTACCAAAATCTGAATTGACGTCTATCTATTAGTCTATGTATCAAATTTGCAGAAAATCGGTCGCGTGGTTTCCGAGATATTAAAGAAAATGTAATGAGTAAACTGAATTGACCAAGAAATCCTATTGGAATCCAATAGGATTTTCATTCCATGAGACATTCTTTTGATCATACCTCAAAAACTATTGGGCCTATTTTCATAATTAAAAAAGTAGATTAAAGGTCGCATTATTATCTTTGGACATAGGCTTTTAAATATTTAAAATATTTTCCAGAAAATCAGTGAGAATTTGAAATCGGTCAATTGCAAGTATTTTTCCAATTTGCTGGCGGTAAATGGCCGCCCCCAACAGTTTTTTTGGATTTGCCGGTACTAAAATCTGAATCCTCGTCTATCTATTAGTCTATGCGTCAAATTTGCTGAAAATCGGTCGAGTCGTTCTCGAGATATTAATTAAAACGTAATGAGTAAACTGAATCGACCAAGAAATCCTATTGGAATCCAATAGGATTTTCATTCCATGAGGCATTCTTTTGATCATATCTCAAAAACTATTGGGCCGATTTTCATAATTAAAAAAGTAAATGAAAGGTCGCATTTTTATCTTTTGATATATGCTTTTAAATATTTAAAATATTTTACAGAAAAACAGTGAGAATTTGAAATCTATTAATTGCAGATATTTTTCCATTTTGCTTGCGGTAAATGGCCGCCCCCAAGAATTTTTTGGATTTTCGGCCACCAAAATCTGCATTTACGTCTATCTGTTAGTCTATGTATCAAATTTGCTGAAAATCGGTCATGTCGTTCCCGAGATATTAAATAAAATGTAATGAGTAAACTGAATCGACTTAGAAATCCTATTGGAATCAAATAGGATTTTCATTCCATAAGACATTCTTTTGATCAAATCTCGAAAACTACTGGGCCGATTTTAATAATTAAAAATGCAAATGAAAGGTCGCATTTTTATCTTTCAAGATGGGAATTACTTATTTCTAATATTTTTCATAAAATTGCTATAACTTTTCTTCTTGTGAAATTGAAGCTATTACTTTATCACAACATAATTAATTAGTTTGAGACAAGCGATCACAACGCGACTCGGGCAAATATCACAGCAAGAAAGTTAAGTTAAAACGTCGTGAATCGATTGGCCAAGTCGTCACGAGCCATGCGTCCACTTTGCTGCAGACAGATTTGATTTATTTGATGGAGATTAATGCGAGCGTAACGATTTACCATTTTCGACTAGCAAAATGCAGTTATTCAATAGACCCGTAACCGGCCGGCCGTAATGTTACGGAGGACGAAGGACGAAATGCACCCACCATACGGTGAAACCTCCTTCAATATCCTACGAGCTATTACTTTTTTGCCCACTTAACAATGAAACAAGTATGCTACGAGTAATAACCAACAAATATTACGCCAGCGGAGCCAAAGAAATATTCGTGGGTGTACCGGAAAGAAATTCATTTGTTATTTGCGATTTTCCTGCATGGATTGCTTTTATTACTCTACTCTGATTTTTCGATCTCGAACAGCGTGTATTGCATTTGTTATTTCCTGCCATCGATTCGCAATGCTGGAGAGTACTCAAGTTGCTTATTTATGGCAACATTTCCTGTTCTTTATTATTTTTTCTCGTTGTTACAACGTATTTGATTAGTTTTCTGATGCGAACGCAAGAAAAACTCACCGGAATCGAAGGAGATCTCGCTGAGGAGTATCCAACGAGATGCAAAATATAATTGCAATTTGATGAATTTCCCGATTCGGTTATGCAATTTTATGGTGACATTGCGCGCGTGCTCCAGGACCAAATCAGGCATGTAGGAAAAATAGACTGGTTCTCCTGTGTAGAGACTTCCTCCAATGCTGAAGAAGATCTTTGCATGTGAAAATACCTAAGAAACAAATCAATACATCAATATCAGTTTTTTTATCAGACATTAATTATTTATTCATCACAATTATCCTATCTGTCTATATGTATATCAATTGTATATTTATAATATATGGTTGATTTTTTTTAGATGGAAAAAATTTACCACAGTTTATTTTTTGTTCTTCAGAATTGAAGGTATTTCATTGAAAAAGTCTTTTAAGTAACAAAAAGTGTTACAAGCTGAATTTTTTCTTAAGTCACCTTTGTTCTATTTGGTATTTGTCTTCTAAAAGAATGATAATTTTGGGACTAATGGGTGCAGACTTATTTTCCTCGAATAGAAGATCTAGTAAAATCAGGTAAAATGAAAGTCTGGAAACTTTTTTGAAGAAAACATGTTTCAACAAAGAAAATACCAATGGAATATTTGTTACCACTATCTAAACATGTTCTCTTTTCCTTTTCGGCTTCTTCCAGGACCCAGTGGACAAAAAAACGACTTGGCATGTTTATGGCCAGAACGATAGTCCTTTAGTCTGATACAATATACCAGTACATCCATTCGTGTAAAGTCCAAGGTAGATTTCGCACTGTCGACCTGTCTTACCCTCTGGCATCACACTCTTTCGCAACAAGAACCTGTAACCCGCCCTAAGCTAGCGGCTAAACTCGGCATGATGATGCAGAACTATGCACTCGTATAGTTGGCAGGATAAGAACCACGCCGAGGATATCGCATCGAAACGTGCGCGCAAAAGAATAAAGAAAGATGCGATCGGCACAATAGTCCTTCGTCCTTTGCGCCTCGCTTCCACTTCTTGCACTTGGACACAAGTTTGTATCTGTGTCTGCACATCCTAGGAATACAAAGCAAAGCAGTTTGTGCTCACCTGAACGTCCTTGGTGAATAGGTTGTTGGTGTGTAGGTGTGCGGCGCTGAAATTTCGTACTTTATCGAATTCGAAAACTAATTCCAGAGGATGTCCTGCCCAGCCGGCCGTATCGTTACGCCATCCGACCCATTCGTACGCTGGAAAATTGAAAATTTTCAACATTTTGCCCCTCATCGTCTTCGAGGTCATAGCCACCACCCATCTCGTCCACCACTACCAATCTTTGTAGTCCAGAGTATACAACATAAAAATGTTACTATTCTCATCATCTCGGAGGACTTTCTTGTCGCCCTCAACGTTTTCGGTCGATGTTATGGCCACACGTAAAGGTATCATGACAATAAATAAAAAAATGCTGGGTAAAGAAAGCAAAACACTGGTAGGGTACTAAATAAAAGAGTGGAAGGTGTTCAAGACTGGATGTTATCGAATTGAGTTCAAAATATTGTACTTCTTTGTAATTATTTTGAAAATAGCCCAGTTTACAATTTTCTTCTACTTCTTTCAATTTGTATCTGCTAATTTTAAATTCATGAAATGAAATCTTAATTGTATGGTAAAGGATGGTTCCACTTTTATGGGACACTTGTTATTTCATTTTTGCAAGAGAGGAAGAAGTCAACAATGCAATAAGCCTGGATGAGATACAGGTGCATAAAATGGGTCTGGACCCAATGATTTTTTATTTTGGGAGATTGAACCATGAAATATTTCTTTTGTATGTGAACATTCGGGGATTAATTCGGAAATGTGGATCATAAATAAAAGTAAAGACATTTTCTTATAGTGGCTAGGGTTCTAAATTAGAGGCATTGATCAATTAGAAAATATTACCAATAAAAATAGTTGGTGATCTAAAATATTTGACTGCCAAGAAATTTGTAAATCAGAATGAAATTTTTAAATTTTCTAAAAGTTTCTTTCAAATCTTCACGTTTGATATCATGGTTGAAATCATATAATATCAAAATTTTAATCTGTACAGTCCTAATCATCATAAGTAATTTGATTTTCAAGACTTTTTTCAAGGATTTTTCTAAATTGAAAAATTGAAAATTACTTGTTTTTTTGCAAAATTTTATTTAAAGGGAATTCAATTTATTTAACAACGATGTAAAGTTTTGAAGTAGGGAATAATAGTTCGTCCATATTATTTGTTGAACTGACAAGTTGAAAAATGATGAAGAATAATGATATGCTCATACCGAACAAATAATGAACGTGAAAAGCTATTTTTTATCTGTCTGACTGTCTGTCTGGTCCAATTTAATTTCTTATTTATATTTTTTTATTGCTATCATAACAGAATTATTGTTGACTTATCAGTAAACATATAAGAGAAGACTTTTACAATTTTTCTTCAAATTGTAAGTTGGCTGATATAATATCAGAAAGCAGATATTTAGCGCATTTTATTCACTAATATTTTTTAACAAGAAAATTGATTGGCAGGCAGATAGCAAAAACATTTTGCAAAATGAAAAACCAAATAATTCAATATTAGTTCAGACACATTCTTTTGCAACTGACACTTGGAACAAAAAAATGCGTTATTCAACCGAAAATAACAAAGCAAATAGAAGCATTTTATTTGATGTCTGTCTAGCAATCCGACCATTATATCCACAAATTTTTAATGGTCGAAACATCCCACATTGAAACGGATATTCACACTACAAACGTCTCTTCGTGTGCAAACCCGTATAACAAACAACTTTCTATTTGTTCGCATTCATCCGACAATTAGCTGCCTGCTGCCAACGAAATGTATGCAAGCGTGCGCAAATTAAGCACCATATTGAGCATTAGCGTGTGCTATTTGCGTTTTCGGGTTTTGGCATATCCGGCATCCGCCATTCGTCATTGCGCAACAGTTTGGCGCTAAACGTCGATCCATTTTGCCGCCAGCTCGGTTTGATTTGGCAAACACAACAAACCTCCCGCACAGAAAGGGTTCAAAGCTAAAACGCGCGCGCACAAATAGTTGCACAACAACATCCTGGAAATAAATGAACGACATCATCCTGCGTGCTTGAAGCAGCAAATGAAGAACAAGCTTTGTTGTCAGTATTTTGTTACGTCATTTTCCGTTGAAGAGAGGAATCCTTTCCTCCTTGTAGCTTCTTGACGGTTGAGGTATTACATAACCAGTCCTTCGGCAAGGACGATTACTTCCTAGTTCGTTCGCACACCGCAGACGGCGTTAAAGTATTCGAATGTGTGTGTTTCTGAAACGTTCCAGTAACATATTGACAAATGAAATTGAGTGCTGTTGTTTGCTGTTGAGCGTTGTTAACGGCCGTGTGTTCGTTCTATTTGGTGCAAGTCTGCAGGATACGAAAACCACCCATGGTTGTGGGTGTGTGCGTTGAAATGTGGTGCTCAAAGCGTGAGACCCTCTGGAGTGAAATTGTTACGATGCATGGGTCTTTAACTACATTTAACTATCAACAGCGATGGATTTGTTTACGTTCGCACAACAAAACATTTCCGCCCTCAATTCAAGCGTATACAAAGGGTTCTTCAATGTGGTCCACTAACCAACGAACCAACCAACCACCCAACGTGGTATAAAGTCGAGGAACAATTCAATGACATGGAATTTCTCATATGAAACGACATGATTGCTGTGCGCCTTGCGGAAAATATGAAATTTCATAGAAAGTTGCTTGATGCTGATGCAATGGAAGGATGAGGGCGCCACGTGCGCCAGGACAATGCAAAATAAAATTCGTATGATTGCGGAAAAAGGGGGCAAGTTTGGAGCGGCTGCAGACGTTGTGTATAGAACAGGAAGTAATATAAATGTAAATCGGGTCAACCGACACAGGACGAACTCTTGGTCTTGAAGGCAATGGCGGCCAAGGTGGCGGCGACAGTTTAAGACACCTACCTTTACCATGACCCGTGTCTGCCCTGAAATTGTCCTGGCCCTTGCGTCCATCGACCAATTGTCCCAGTCCGTGCGTCAGGATTGCGTTGTCTTCGCGTCCATCGTACGTCCGGTCCGATAAATCCATTTCCGGGCCGCGTTTCAATCCTTGTGGTCCTGAATAGCTGAGTAACCCATCTAAATAAACAAATTACACCTTAAAATTTGCATTGATTACTCAAAAAATTAAAGGATAAACAACCAAAAAGAAAATTTTTAATAAAATCTTCTGAATGTGCTTCATTATCTGCAGCTACTTAAATTGCAACTTTTTGTATCCTGTTTCATTTTGTGTGTATTTTTTTCGATGCACTCATTTACTGACTAATACAAGGACAAAATGATTAATGACCTCTAAATGAATGATTAATGAAACAACGCCTGGCATAAAGTCTAATGGATAATTAAGCATCAGGTACGTTGTTAATTTTCTTAATAATTTTTAATCGCCGCACATGCAAGAACCTCCCGACGATAAAAAAGCCATGCAATTAATAAAGCACACAAGGATAAACTTCATAGAAACTCCCACATAGAAAGTTATGCCATCCTGAAAATTCGCAACAGGATTCCATGGCAATAATATCAGTTATAAGGATAATAAGCGGCCATTAAAGTTTGAAAACAATAAACCTAATGAGCTTAAGACATTTATTTAATGCCTGAATTACGAGCTCTTTCTCCACCCACACACACACAAACATGGAAACTGAAGTTGGGGGGAAAACTCTGAGGTATAAAGTCATCATTGTTCGGGACTTGTGCGTTTTGCAACTGTTGCAGAAATACCAAGTTGGCGCGATAAGTTAGTGCGCGGGCCAATGTAGTAAATTAATTTATCGCCAAGTTTAAATAATGAAAGCCGTCTTTCGCCCGCCTTTTAATGACACCCTGGAGACGAAAAGGGAGTGCTGCTCGACGGTCTTAAGCCTTCTTCGTCTCGCCACTCACCAACAGAAATGTTGGCGGTCGATGCCACCGAAGGATGAAATACTGATGGCTCGTATATTGTCCGATATTTACCACTGGTATTATTGTCCTGCCGCGAGGAGGTGTGGAAATGCAATGAAAGATGTCTCTCAGGTAACGAAATCCTCGTCGGTCGAAAAAGGAAGAAAGAGGGAATCATGGGAACAATGATAGGAGGGTGGAAAAAATTGTGGGAACTATTGCGAAGTGGGTTGCAACTTGCCTCATATATTTCACGCTTTATCCTTGTTTGTGGGTAGTTTTTCAAAGTTTTTCCACCTTTTGGTTGATGCAGGAAGAAGTGCAATGAGGATTTTTTCTCTATATGTGGGGAAAAGGATTTTAGTTGGTAAACTTAGTGAACGTATTTTATATCTTTGGATCTGACTCTATTTTTTTGATCTAGGAGCAAAATTGTTTGATTAGTAACTAAAAGTGTATCTTTCTGTTTGACCCAAAAATTCTGTAACTAAATGAGAAATTCTTCAAAAGTTTTTGGGACTGTTCAAAAACTACCAGAAATATATCCTTAGAATCAATATTTAAATGTTAGAATAAAAAAATAGTTTGATTTCAAATGTTTTCCAAATCACAATCTTTAGATCTGACTCTATTTTTGAATCTTTCTATTTGGCTATTCTAGAAATAAGAAATTCTTGTATAATTATACCAGAAATTAATCCTTAGAATCAATGTTTATAAACAAAAAATAATTTGATTTGAATTGATTTGAATATAAATCAAATTTGAGCCCAACTTGAAAAGTGAATCTGAAACTTTCGATCTGACTTTATTTTTTTGTCATGGAACAAAATTATTGACTTAGTAACAAAATCTGATTCTGAACAAAATGACATATTCCTCTGTAATTTTTGGAATCGTCAAAGTACCACAAAGAAATTATCCTTGATATCAATATTTGTAACCCAAAAATAGTTTGATTTAATTTTGCTCAAAAATCAAATTTAACTTTAACTTGAGGAAGCAACTCATAACTTTTCTACAAAACGTCATCTAAGGATAAAACAACATCTAATTAGCATATGATATGTTCATATTACATCCATAACATTTTTGCTTAGCCCAAAATGATGCAATTGTGGCGATTTGTGCCCGATGCGGTTTTTATGGCGTCGAGCAACCCTTATGGTCCTCATTGCATACTGACTACCAGCTGGAAGCGGAAACAAGGCAACAAACCGCAACGACAACATCTGTTTCAATTTTATTATTCCAAAGCCACTCGCATCCTGGAACACCATCGGCGTTCACAGGACACGGATGGCGCTGCACACGCCGAGATTTCAATGCGTCCTCGAAAACCGCGCGCGGCATTTCATGCTTGTTCAGCAGGATAATGGCCGATCCGATGGACTATAATGCGCCGTGTCGAGAAAATGTTTTTATCGCACGACCAGCGAGCGATTTTGGCCGGCGACCAAATGTCCAACCGCACGCTCACAAATACTAAACACGATATTAATCAATTGCTGCATTCACCGCGAAATAAAACGGCTACTATGAATGGTATTGTCGTGCAATTACGCGCATTTGCATTATCCTTAAAAAGCTGATGAGTGAATTTGCATGAAGGGGCGATTTGGATGGGCTTGTGGTGTTATTCTGGTGCAAGGAATTGTGGGATAGGTTAGGTTCGGTTCGGCTTGCGCGTTTTGGGGGCGGTTGAATGCGGGGGTGGTAGAAAGAACGTACCTGTGGATTTACACCCGACTAATTCCACTCGCATGCAGACGGTTCTGACGTGATCGCTGTATGGGAGTAGGCGAATTTTGGTGGCGATAACGGGCGGTTCCAATTTTTGTTCGACCACTGTATACGTGTTCGTGTTGCCTGAGAGCAGCTGTAATCAGAAGAGAGCACACAAAAAAATCACATAAGAATTATGTTCCTGGTTCTGTTTTACATTTTTTTCGCGTTACTTTTATTTTGTGGCAGTTCTCACTCGATATTTGCGTTAACATTCAACAAAAAACTCATTTATCTTTGCAGAGGAAGCCTACGGAATAAATTATTATCCTTTACAGGATATATTCGAGTGTTTTTAGATTTGTATTCAGCAAGGATTTAAATTTTTACATATTTAAATACGTTTACATTTCTAAACAAATTCCAATTTATTAGGGCCCTTAAGGAACTTTTAGGTTTTTGTCTAAACAAATTGTCTTTATTTGTTTTTCAAATCTATAAAAATATGTAAATTTAACAAATCCTCTTGTGATTTTTTAAAAATTTAAAACATTCTTGAATAATTCAAAATTATTTTTGTTTCCTAGATTGATTTATAATCAAATCGTATTCTTTGTTTTTGCAATACCTGAAAATATGCAAATTTGAAATATAATTTTAATACAAGTGATTTATTGCAGAATTCTGTCCTTACGTGATTTCAAAAACATATTCTTTTATTCCAAACGTGGAAATTTGCAAATTTAAGCAGTAATTTTAATATAATTTTTAGCAAGATAGTTATCATGAAATTCAGCAACTTCTGATTGATCTTTGAGTGCTTTTAAATTATTTTTGTTTCCTGAATTATTTCTAATCAAAGCATCTTTATTTTTTTAATATGTGAATAAATGCAAATTTAAGGATAATTTTCATACAAGTAAGATGTTCTTAATAATTTTCATGCGTAACTGTTGCAAGGATAATTAACCAAATTTTTCAATTACATGAGACAGTCAAAGGACATTAAGGAAAAATCTGTTGCAAAATTACTGTCCTTTCATAGTTTCAGAAAATTCTAATCCTCCTCAGTTTATTTTTCTTTTTTCAACAAAGATTTTTGATAGTATTTTTAAGTAATTATTTTTACAATTTTAATGAGAACATTCTACTAGAATAATTTTTACAAAATTTTCCAGTAAAAGAAAAGTAATTATTCCAAATTATCCTTGAGCAAACTAAACATTACATTTAATACAAATAAAACTTCATAAACGTCCGCAAGGTTTGCATGTAATTATTAAAAGCATTGTCAGCATAAAATATCCTGAAATTCTTCAAAATTTATTCCCTGCTGTCATCAAGTTTATTGCTGATTTAATGCCCGTGATAAGGATATTTTCCCTTGTAGGCGCTCAACAAACGACAAGCGAAACGAACGTCGCTACGTGCTAATGACCGAAAAATTATAAAAGCACTATTTGCGTTTCGACCCTCAGTGGGTGCACGCCCGTTCAAAAGGACCTGCCAGTGAATCCTCGCGAATCTAAATCTGAAAAGGGTGCGAAATGTGGCCACGAGTTCGTCCTCGTCCTTGGAGCGCGCGCGCCCGTATGAGAATTACTGGCATTCCATTTTCATTCTACATGCATGTACTTTGTAATTTGTGCGTGTTTTAAGTACGTGAATGGCGATTAAATGCTGTCCATGCCGCATGCGGGGGCGGCCAGCATGGAGGATTTCGTGGTGGCGAAGAAGAGTGCTGAATACAAAATAAATTATTAACGCAAACATATCAACTTGAGATATTTCAGAGAGAGGAAGAGAAATGAAATTTTCTAATTTCGTATTCGAGTGCGTTTCGTTGACACTTTTAAATCTATGATGAGAGAGGGTGTGTATTAAGTAAACCAAAAAGTAAATTGTCATTTTTTGATTTACAAGGATGAAAATGAAGAATATATTTTTTTCTTGCGTGTAAATTTTATCCTTGATTATAGACAATATAATTTCTTTAATTTACCTTGTGATTTTTCAGAATTTAAGATTCTGAATAGATAAAAGATTATTTATTTAATTCTAATTTTTAAAATATATTGTTTACGTTTAAGGACCAAACTTTTCCCTCTAGACAGTTAATCAGATGGACACAGAAAATAGAACATAGAAAATGCAAAAAAACGCACGATGTGTGTTTAACATAACACTATATAAATGAAAATTTAAAATTTAAAATGGTTGTTGGATCATCAAAATCGGTCAAATAGTTCTTGAGTTATTTGAAAAAATACACTTCTCACATTTTCATCAATATCTCCGAAACGAATGATCCAATTTCTTTCAAATTTTCAGAGATTTTTTATTATATATTCATAGACATATTTACCGATTTACAATATCGGGAATCAATTTCTTCATAAATTATTGTTTATAAATAATAATAATTGATTTTTCTTAGTGAAATGGGTAAACTCTCACATTTCAGACTTTTACCCACCTTTAATTAACGAATAGTATTCATTTTCACTCACAAGTGAAATAAAAGGTATCATTACTCTCACATGTGAGATAAACCCTCCCATTTATTATCCTCCCAACTAATATTCAATTTTTGTCACTAAGCACCGAAAATCCTATCATTACATGATCTGCTAACATAAAAGATTTTACCATATAGCTCATGTGAGTAGTATAACCATGAATCGAAAGAACGAGCAAACAATAATCCCTCTTTAGTTGGCAACAGCATCCAATGAATATACGCTGAACGCTAACCATTCATACTCACTTATGAACATTTATGCGCACTTATGCACTAATGCATTGTGCCACCGATTGCCACCCTCTGCACATGTTGTCGCTCATGGCTGATATCCCAGCGATATCAACACGTAGCAGCGCATTCAGTGCGCGGTTTTGAAAAGGTGCTGGGTGGCGATAATGACTCTGGCAATGGCGGCGAAAGGAAGCGAGCATGAGTGTTAGTGCACGAGAATCATTGCTGAATTTTCCCCATATGGGTTTCATACATTGTGTCCCATCAAAAACACACCCATCATCATCAATGATACTCATTATAGATTGGTTCGAATCCATTTTTAAAATATTTCAAAAATGGGAAGTTGCAAAAATATTGATGTTGCTTTGCAAGTTAATTTTAAGAGGGAAATTCAAATAATTTTGGTGCTATACATAATGTATACAATTGAGACTATTGTGTGTGGAAAATGTAATATGTCATTTGAATATGGAATTGCTCGCTTGTATTCGTTTTGACGATTACCAGAGAGAGCGATATGGCTGAAAGGATGGCATTTCATCTGTGACGACCAGAAGTTGAAATCGTAAAATAGGAGCTGTATCGTTTGTCCCCATGGTCCTGCGAAAACTGGGAGAATATTCCGGTAATTTTCATTAGTTCTGTATTTTCCGTCTATGGGTTTATTATTAATACAATGATCAAATGTTCGGAGACATCGGAAAATTATTTTGGGATATTATTTTTGATGACAAATTGATGACCCGAATGTGAATCATTTTTCAAGACATGTATAAAAAATGAAGAAATAAATTTGAAAAATAGGAGGGTTTTCATGAAGGAAAAAGGACCAGTGTGAAAAATGTGTGAAAATTGCGAAAATTGAAAGGAATAGATAGATTTTCATTTTCCCATCGTGATTTTTGGGCGATGAAATCGAAGTCGATTCTTGAAGGAATATGAAGTGCTTTTCATATGCCTCTTGTTCGCTCGTCTTATCGCGTCTAATTTGCTTTCGAACGCGGTGCTCAACAATGCGCGCTTCTTTCGATGGTTTTCCGGAAAATTGCGTGTTGGATTCCGCAATCCTAGTGCAGCATAGTGCAAGAACTATGAAAGCATTTCCCGATTCGCTCGTTAATTGGGACATAACCAAATCAATATTCAATTTTGCAAGAATATAAAATCGAATGAGAGAATTACATGGTGGCGCTTGGAAATTTAGGAGTTTTCCTTTTCGTGGAGTATTTTGTGTTTTACGTTCGCCGTACAAAGTAGTAAAACTAAAGGACTTTGACGAGGAATTTATTTATGCGAGCAGTCGAGTGGAAAGCGATTACGGATTCGAGGTTTCTTTAAGAGTCGTCGACTCGGATTAGCCAAATCTCGTATTATTAGCGTCCTTAAGTGGATGCGCCGCTTTTCGTACAGCATTCGTCCTTTTTTCACTCGAAATCACCGAGAAGCGTTTTCCACCATTTATTTCCCATCGTTCGCGTTCACTCGCTGCGCTTTGCGTTCGTGTCATTTTCTCTTTGAGATTCGAACGTCGTTTTCTGCGCGATTCCCGATGACTATCCTGATTCGTGCTTCGCGTTGTGTATCCTGGATGCCACTCATAACGGCGCTATAGACGGATGGAAAAACGATGCGGACGAACGATGCAAATTTGCGCGCGCAAGACAATGGAAAACGGCGAAGAAAAGCACGAAGAGAGATAACGGATCTCATGGAGTTTGACTAATAAGGACGAGGACGCTTTTGTTCTATTCGACGACGTCTTGCGAGTTCCTTATCCTTGCTCGGTGCGTGCTCGCAATGCTCGTCATTCGCCTTATTATTACTTTCAGTTATTTTTTCGTTGCCATCATCGTCGTCGTGAATCTCGCACGATTTCTTCGCTCCTCGCTCTTCCTCTCGGATTCGCGTTCCCGGTTCGAAGCTTTCATATTCAGGACGAGTCCTGCACAAGGGCAAATCCATTGAATAGCCAATGTGCGCGTGAAGATGGCGTGAAGGGAGACCGGAAGAAAGTGGAAAAATGAAACTACGAGGAGGTTGTTCTGGTGGGGGAGGTCGTGGAAGCAAATGGAAAAATGAGATGAGGCGTTCGCTGTTATTATTCCGCCATTGAAGCACAAACAAGAAGAGACCGACTACGAAGAAGCACAAGCAGACCCGCCGGGTTCATGTAAACAGATGTCTCGTGCTTAATCCGCGCGCGCAAAAATCCGGTAATAAAAGCGGAAAAACCTCCCGGTTGGAAAATACCGAAATCCTGATGGCCGAGCATGTAAATGATGTACGAACGGTTAAGCTCTTCCATTTTCTGGATTTTAGATACATGGAAAGTATTTCAATTTGATTACCCAATGTTCAATTAAAATTATGCTCATTTAATTTGCGAGTAAATAATGATATCTTGTTCCAGGCTAGAGTATCATTTTCGGTCTCAAAATAGAGTCAAATTTATTCCACATAAAAGAATTTACTAGATATAATTTGTTATATAACAAGTATAAAAAATCAATAATTTTCAAAATTTCACAGCTTTCGATCTTGTTTAACAAACCTTGAATATTTGTCATCATAGGAAGCAATTTCTTGTAGAATTAAATTCATTTTTTTAATTAAGATTGATAATATTCAATTTGAGAAATTAGTGACACTGTTAAAAACAAAAAAGTTATTATCCTGAAATTATCTATTAGACGATTTCGGTGAAATGAAAGAAAAGCACCAAATGAAAACTATTTAATTTACGCTTGTCGCACCATTGAACCGGAAGAAGAGAGTAAATAAATCACTTGAAGGACACATTGATGTATCAAAATCATTGGAAGGATATCCCCAAGCATCACTTTCATCTGGCGCGGAAGGAAAACGGCTGACGCGTTGAGATTTGAGTCGAAGAAGCGTTGACGGTCTATTCCCAAAAGGATCCGACACAAATCCCACATTCGGTCACGTACTGTACGAAAACGAATTGGCCGAAACAATATTTGAATACCAATTTTCTGCACACATCCAAGAGATTTGACCCCGAAAAAAACCAGCAAAAAAAAGAACTTGGCGCCAAAGTTACCTAACATTAATTAATTAAGATAATTTCCTTCTAAATTACATCAGACACATTCGTAGATTATTGTTCACATGAGAATTTCACAATTAAATCTAATGACAAATTTGTTGTTCTTGAAGCTCAAAATCAGCTAATTATCCTGTTTTTTCCTAATTATCCTGACTTGTTTCTGCGAAACCGGGTGTTCCTAACAATCGACCATATGGAGATTTTATATGGAATATATTTATGTTTTGTATCTGGTTATAATTTTTTTTAGTTTGGTTGTACGTAAAATTTAATTATCATTTTACAGATTCTTTCATTATTGCTGAGTTTTAACATGATTGTTTTTTTTTTGCAGGTCAACCGGAAGTTCAATCAATACCTGCTCATTGTACATCGACTTATAAGGTAGGTCCTTTTTAATTACCCAATATTTTAAAATTTGGAAAGTTGCAATTAATCATCATAAAATATGCAATTCAAATAGAATCTTGTTCTAATAAACTGATAATTACAAATCTGCAAGGAAAAATTCCTCCAAGGATAACAATCAGTAACTGAAACACCATTTTTTCCATCGGATTCTAGACCAACTATAAAAATAACTTCAGGATAACATTGATATTGCTCGATCTGATCCTACAATACTCTTCCTTTTTCCAATCCTTAATATCCCATTTTTTCCGTAAATAAACCGCTCCATGGCCGGTTCATTACATTAGTGCCCGAGATGGAATTAGATTAAATAATTCATAAAGCACACGGTCGTACACACACGTGTCCCGCTTATATAATTGGAGAGTAATTCCCAATTTTGGATAAACATCCATGCGAATTTCCATTTATTTCCATTCCTGCCGCCCGACTGGGAATTGCGAGTGGCGAAGCGGGCGCGCACTAAAAACGAATGAAAACGGCATAACAAGCTTAGTGCACTCGCCGGAAACCCGGGAACGGAATGGGTGTCATACAACATGTATGCCGCCCCCCAACGAAACAAATCGGACATTCGATATGGTTGATTGGGGTGCGGCTGTGCGACAGATGGAGCGGCGTGTGTCGCGATTTTCGATCGGCCGGAAATGGCATAATTTCACACATGATACGTATCAGACTGTAATATAATTGAATCAATTAACGGATGTATTATACAGCCGCGCACGTCGCGTCTGTTTACCTATTCGTTCGGATATATCGAGCTAATTGTTTATGACAAATTTCATTTTGCGATGCGAAATTTGCCGCCCCCCTCATTTGTGATTCCATCGTCTATACATGCAAACATGGGAACATTACTGCAATGATAGTTAATTAGATGCATCGCCCATGGGGGTTTCACAATTAAATTAAATTAGCAATCGGTCTAATTGCTAAATCTGCAAATGAAATCAATGAAATTCTTATTTCAGAAAATTTGTGAATCTGATTAATTATCTCTACGAATCAATGCATGAATTATTACTTTAGAAAATTTGCCAAGATTGATGAGATGAATAATGAATTGCCAAATTGATACCTAAATATCTCCCCATCAATTATTAATCATCATTAATATTCTATCAGTTAGTCACTCAATATCAAATCGATATAATTCGAAACGCAAACCCACTAATGACTCATTTATAATTCGAACCTCTAATTACCTATCTAAGCAAGTAATTACACCTTGCTAATTACCTAATGCAATTTCGAGGACACACTTATCCTTTTTTTGGGTCAAACATCCATCGATTTTTCATAAGGAAATTTCCCAAGTACTTTTAGTCGTGAAAAAAAGTCACTCCAATAAATGAACTTGAACCGCTTTCCAAGGAGCTTACATCCTGCATACATTTTTAAGTTCTTCCGCATACTTCCGGTACGTGTCTCAGCATCTATCTGCGCGGCGTGTCGACAAGCGCATAAAACGAAAACCTTCGGAAGAGTGAAACTATTTGCGGAACTTTAATTACTACATAATGGAGTTGAAGAAGGTGTTGAGTTGAAGTTTCCTATTTACTTTATCTGAAGCCCTCCACCATTCTCCTCGCCCGTCTTTATCCTAACTAAGGAAGTTCGGTTGCACGAGGATGTCGTACGTGTCCACCATCGACGACGACGACGCCCCCAGTGTTCTGTGTGTGTTTGAATCCCAGCTACTTACTACCCAAGCCCACTATTAGTTACACTTCCACCGAAAGTACACTCAAGTTGCTTGCCTTATGCTTAAACCTCTCCAGGCTTAATTTAATCGATCTTGGTTCACACCACAAAAAAGCTTCCTAAATGAAATTTACTCTTTTTTCAACCACAATAATCAATTTTAAATCAAAGAAGAAATCAGCCGGCTCTAGATCAATGTACTCAAGCTGTTGATCCAGAATGGGTTCTATTGCTGTTATAGTTTTCTGGGGGAGTTGTTTCAGGGATGACTTACTTCCTTATTTTCGCGGTTCTTCCAGCGAATCCACTTGGCGAATCCGGGTCGCCAATATTCGACCATGTATTCTTCGGCGTATTCCTGACCTTGCCCGTTCCCGAAACGTCCCTGCGTGCGGACGGCTGCGACGACGTGCAGGTCGTCCATGTTGATCTCCAAGTACTCCTTCGCGTCACGGGAGACCATCTGTCTGGGACACCAGGCGCCACCGTTCTTGTCGTTTCTCAGCCTGGAAATATATCATATTTTCATAAGTCGGGCGCGTCTGGCGTATATTCATCCTGGAATTTAGATTTTCTGGAATCAGCTTCGACGCGTTTCAAATCCGGTGTCAAGTTTGAATTGCCCACTTCCGGAAATCTACGTTTTATCCTTGTGCAATATATTTCTTCATGATGAATTACCCCATCATTGGACATTGATTCAGTATTTCTTGGACTATTGAATTTCTTCGATTTAGCCACCTGAAGAAATATTTCAAATCTTCCATTTCAGTCAGATTTTTTTTTGTTGTAGATATTAAAGATACTTATATCATCAGTTATATCATTTAGAATTAGAATTTAGAATTAAAAGAGTGTTAAATTTTATGTTCTGCTAAATATTGATAAGCTTTTACTATTTTATTACTGATTCTATATGAGGAATTTTATTTTATGGCCGGCACCTCCACCAAATTTTCAATGTCTTATATTCGTATTTCATGCATATTTTCAAGGCCAAAGTAGCAATCATACGATCCACAACTATTTAAGTTTCATGATATTATTATTGATTTCATATGAGAAATTTAATTTTTTGGCCGGCGCCTCCACCAAACTTTAAATATCTTGTATTTGAGTTAAATGCAGATTTTCAAGACTACATTTGCAATTAAACGAATTCAAATTTATGTCTTTATATTTCCCAACAAGATCATTATAAATTTCATGATGTTATTATTTTCTTCCTGTTTGTTTTCCTTTGAGAATTTAGGATAACCCATAAACCCGGAATGAAGCAATGCAATTTTCTCCCATTTTTCCCGTTTCGTTGCAAAATTAGTGCCAACATCATACACGTCCATATCGTCAGCTGATAATTGCCCTTTGATAACTTCAAAAATGCCATCACATTGCCAACCCCTGCGACTGAAGCCAAAGCAACAAATTGCCAATATGTTCCAGGCATTCGCAAAAAACATCTTTGATCTTCCACACACGATGGAGAAAAACATGCAATTATAATTGCACTTTTTATCGATGCTTCGAAGTTTGAAAATAAATGACTTTCTCATTTGAAATTAATTAAAGCCATCCGAAAATAAACCCCACAAAATGAGCGACCAACATTGAGTTTGCATTGAGTCATTGACGAAATTGGATTTCAATTTATTTCTTCACTTCTCGAACCAATTGTGATACTTATTCATCGATTAGTTTCGTGTCTGGTGGTGCTATTTCTTCATCGTTTTTTTTTTCGTTCCCGGATTTTATTTCGGCTAGACGAACCCAGAAACAAGCACAAATTGTTTGTTTGCGTTTTTCGTGTGCGAGGCACGCTTTCATTATTCGGTTGTTCTCACTTTTTCCCACTTCTTCGAGTCGAGGATTTTTTTCCTCCTCGTCGTCCATTTCGATATTTGCTCGCGTATTCACTTATAGATTGAACGAATGCATGAAAGCATGAAACTACAACTAAAATGTGTTCTGCCGAGAGGTCGATGGTAATGTTCCAGATCGTTGGATCGTTGAATCGACGCGCGATTGGCAAACGAAACAGCAAGCGGACGAAAACGAAAGTGAAATTTGTTCTACATGCCCAATTCGTTCCTGGGGCTTTTTATCCTGTTGGAAGTCAATGGCGGGAAGTTAACCGCACGTCCGATGTTGACTACTCAAACGTCTGCTGCTTAATATCATTGACGATACAAGCCAATTTTTTGTTCTTCAAGAGGCGAAAAAGTCGGGTTATTTTTCGTATTTTTTACGCGATGAATTCTTCACTTAGTTTTTTGTTCAGGTATTTGATTCCATGGTTTTTGTTTAAATGTCAGACGGTTAATGATGTTTCTCTTCATGTGCAAGACCAACACACTGTATCAATAAAAAAAAGGAAAATCTTGATAAAATAATTAACAGCAAAAATTTCATCCCATAATTTTTTACAAAAATGTATCAACTGATATTATTGCATCATTTTCATAAAAATGTTAATGTCTGTGATCCTGATCTCAAAAAATTTATCAAGATAGTCCTTTGTATATGCACAAACAAAAAATTGTAGATGGAGCATAAATAAACAAGAAAAATCGGTCCGGAAAGTCATTAGTTAATGAAAAACGAAGTTGTTATTAATTTTTTGCTCAAAATATTTGCCTGGATGATTATTGAGTAATTACCTGCCATGTTGTGGCCCCACGCTTCCGGAATCGTAGGCTGAGCTGGCTGATATTGCGGTGTCCTTAATGGCGCCCGATTCCATCCCCAAAGGACGATTACACTGACCTGAAAGCAATAAATTATTTATGAAAGCGCCGTCGGGTTTAACGTCTTAATCTGTTGAGAAAATTCTTTGTGGGTAATTTATTTATATTTATCAGTTATACAACATGATTTAAGATCACAATTCACTGCTTAAATTTCCATTAAAATATTAGCCTAAATTTTTTACAAGGATAATGACTTCAAATAATCTTAAAAATTGCTTTGAAAAACGATTGAACTGAAAATTTTCACCAGAAAATTTATTGCAATTATTTCTGTTGGAAAATATTTGAATATGAAGAAAATCCAAATTCAAAGTTTATTACTCAATTTTTAAAATTGATCTCGCAAAACTAACATCAAAATATTATCATTACAAATGTTTAAAAGCACATTAACGTTTAGACGAAGAAGCTTAAGCAATAAAATAAATACACGAAATTCGCATCCATGTGAAGAGATAAAGATAAGAATTGCATATGTATTCATACCCTGGAGCAGGAGTTTTCCAAGTGCTGTCAGATAAAATGAAAACATTAACATGATGTTGCCTCGATGTTGTTATGCTCTTCAGGCGTTATGTTATGCAGTGTTATGATACGCCGTATTATATTATTGGTATACTTGCTAGCAAGCATTGAATCAGCCGCCTCTCAACCCCACATACACATTCACTCAGAACTCTTCTTCGTCCTTAACTCCTGCTTGCAGTTATTCAAAATCATGTTGGAGTGTGTGTATGTTTAGTTTTGCACGTTTCCCCAGGATACGAATATTTACTTAAGGAGATTTGCGTGTCGATTCAACATTGCCTTTTCGCTTTTCGCCATCAGCCCAAAAAGGATCAGAACGAGAACGATGCGCTTGATATTTTTGCCCATCCTGAAACTCATTTGTCGCTGTATTTACAATGGATAACTCGTGCAAGCTGCACGTTAACAAATTTGTTGTGTTCCAACTTGGATGAAAGATTAAAATCATTCACTTAACAAAGTGAATGCAAAGTTTACAAGCACACGTTCGTAAAACCGACGTAAAGTTTATCTTTGAAAAAGTGTAATTAAAGAGCACTCAAAACTTGAACCGTTTAAAGTAATTATCATGCGTTATTATCATAAAATTCAGTTATTTTCTTAGTAGATAAAATAGGATTAGGCGAAAAAATGGATTAAATAATTAACGAGGGATTTGGAGGACTCCAAAGAAAACTCATTCGAATTTGCCGCCATTCATGCCTGCAAGGGTAATTAGGATACAATGAATAATTTAGTCCTAGAGCTTTCATAAATACTAATTACCAGCAGCTTCCGCAGCTTCCGGTCGTTGGTGGTGCCATTCGGTCGCAACCTACGAGTTTATCGCCTCCAAGAGACCCAAAGCAAGCAAGGAACATTCATCCTCTGTGTCTCTTCGCGCGACTAAAACATTACTCCTTCGGTTTTTCCTCCTCGTCGCTTTTTGCCTGCATCCACAAGCATAGAGTGCATTCATTAACTGCACAAAGACGCTCGTAAAAGTGACGCTAACCAAAAGGGAATTATAATGCATCAAGTGATTTTCCTCCCCGAGGAATTTTCCTTCCGTCTTGAATTTCCATCCCATGACAGGACGATATTAACACGCAATTTTGGGGCATTTTCACGCAGATTTCCCGCGTTGTATTCTTCCGTGGTTGCTTTGTGCGTCAATCACACGTCAGCGATGATCGTTTATTGGCTTTTTTGTGGTGGGCCATATGAAAATTTCGGCGTGACAGCGTTAAGATGAATCAAATGCCGCCGAGTCTGTTGGTGGATGATCCGCGCGAGGATTCGACTAAAAGGCTTCAAACGCTTTCCGCGATTGCTGAGATCGAAGCGGGCGTTTAGAAGCCGTAGGAAGGACTATACAAGAATGGCGGTTCAAGGATGGAAGTTGTCGACGTCGTATGCGCTCCAAATTTAACTAGTCCTTCATCTACCGACATCCATTGCGGGACGTTGCATGTCAAGTTAGCGATGGGATGGAATTGTGTGAGTTGCGATCGAAGCATTCAACCACATGTGAATTTTCGCGTTGGTGATGGTGGTGCTGATAGGGGTGGGGGTATTCAATTCGATGGTTTGGCGTTTTGCTAGTGGGCCAATCGATATGCCAAAAGCTGACTTGACTTCTTGTGTTATATCTGTACATTCGCGAATAGTTTACATCAATTTTCAACGAGGAATCAGAAAGAAATTTCAGGATAATTGTATTCTATCGATTGTTCTAGAAATTTTTTTGGCAGCAAAATTGTAAATTCACAAATGAAGAGTAAACTTTCTTTACGTTTTTGAAATCTGATTGAAATTAAAAAACTCTGAATTTCAACAAACATCAAGAAATTTTAATTATTTCTGAAAATTTGCAAAACTTTAGTTCCCATCTTGAAAATTCAACTGGTCTTGAGAACAAACACCCTTAAAACACAAAGATCTTCAAAGAAAATTCACTTTACCAAAAAATTTTCAATCCTCCCTCAAAAGACCAGGAAAATTTCCCACCCAAATTTCATTCAGTAATTTATCCTCGCTGGTTCCACTTCGTTTAGTTATTGTGTTCTGTTTCATATCGTCCGTTCATTTCGTTTATTATTCGTGAATATTTACTGCCTTTTGAACTTTTTCCTTCTTATGCCGCCATGAATCGTTGTTTGGGGGCGGCTTTAACTCTTGGTGTTCTTCGGCGCAAATGCCTCTGGTGTCGACGGGCCGCCTCCACCATCGCCATTTCCATCCTTCGGGACGCGCATTTTGAATGTGTGTGTTTGTGTGTATATTAGATGCAGGCCGTCGTAAATCAGCAAAAATGTGCGTTCGTTTTAAGGTTAAGAATGATTTATCTACGCAAAAGGCGAACCGAACCGAAATTCGAATGTATAGGATGCACAACAACACAACAGCTCGAAGCTCGCTTCGAAGGACGATTTCCTTGGATCGTTCCTCTTTGCGCAAAGTATTGCGAAAACGTTGAAAAGTCGATGGTCAGAGTGTAGTTTCTTCGAGGATCAAGGATTGTTTGCTATTCTAGCTTTCAACGATTTGCAAATGCTATTTATAAGGATATTTTTATCCTTGAATAGGATTCTATTTAAATTTATGGAGTATTCTTAAAGGAAATTGATCAACTGAATATACTTTGTCGATAATTCATTGATTTGTAATTATATCTTCTTATAACGTGATAATTTACAAAACTTAAAATTTTCATTTTCCTTAGAGTCTAGCGTTTATTTCTGATTGTTATGGAGAGAAAATACAAATTTCAAAACACTTCAGCAGATTTCAATTTCATATTCGTTGAAGAATATCTGACTATCCTTTTTCTTCTGGAAAAACTTGTACAAAATTCTGTATATAAACCAAAGAACAGGAATTTGTACCAGCAAACTTTGAGGATGGTTGGAAGCTTCTTGACTATCGATCTAACGAAAATCACCACCGCCCCCAAGAAACTCAACGAAGCGTGCATTTCGTAACCCATTTCTTTCACCTTCGCAACAAATCACCAACAACACTTGATTTCAATAAAGCGTGGCTCGAAAGAACTTTTCCTTGATGAAAACCCGAACTTTAAAATCGCTACAAATACCTGCGTGCAAGGTGCGCATTTTCATTTCATCTCCGTTTTCGTTTTCATTCGCCTCTCCTATAAATTTCCACCAAGGGAAACTTTTTTCTTTGATGCCACACCAAACAAGGAACACAGTGTGTGTGATGTCGGCGGGCATCCGGAAGAGAAATGAAGAAATTAATTATGAATGAAGCCTGCCCGTGAACGTGAGCAATTTGCATTCGCATCGTGCACGAAATTGAGCTCAAAACTAGGGAAAATGTAAACACCTTTAAGCGTGCACCTTATCCGAGGGATTTTTTGCCCAGCGCAGCGTTTTAATCCAGGTACATTCATAAAATCTTCCTCCCCGAATTCGGTGTGGTAAACGAGGGGGCATCTTTGTTGGTTGGAGGAGAGGATGCCAAAGAGATTGGAGAAGCATTATGCGAACGGAAATATTCCGGCTTTTGTAGTGCGCGCGCGATATGCTGATGGTGGCATGCGGGCACCCCCGAAAGGGTTGTAAAGGGTCAGTTTTAATGCCCATATAAGCCGAATCCTCGGCTTACGTTTACGGTCCGGGGACGTAAAGGAATATTTACGAGTGGTGCACGCGTATGTTTCACGCCCGGGTCTTCCAAGTGCCCACCACTCGCTCATTACCAACTGGTCTGTTTCTGTTCTTGTAGTTGTTGTTGTTCTAAGTATTAGGCGAATTTGCGTTTCATAATTCTGCAATTAAAAATTCAATAGTTTTTAATGGAACTATTACATTACGAAAATGCCGGGAAGCTTGGACGGGTTCGTATTATGGAATTAATTTCAACAATGGACGTTTTCACTCGTATTATTTACGATGAATGGACGATGGTTTATTGTCTGATGGCAAACAAAATTTGTTTTGTTTTTCGTTTTATCCGAGTCGGACATTAAACGAATGCTAAATTTTGTGTTCTGTTAAATATTGATAAGCTTTTACTATTTTATTACTGATTTTATATGAGGAATTTTATTTTATGGCCGGCGCCTCCACCAAATTTTCAATGTCTTAAAATCGTATTTCATGCAAATTTTCCAGGCTCTATTGATAATCAAACTAATTCAAATTTATTTTTTTTTAATTCACAATAAGATCAACAATACTTAATAGTTTCACAATCTTATTATTGATTTTAGATAAGAAATTTTATTTTTGGCCGGCGCCTCCGCCAAATTTTCACTGTCTTAAATTCGTATTTCATGCAAATTTTCAAGGCTCTATTGATAATCAAACTAATTCAAATTTATTTTTATATAATTTACAATAAGATCAACAATACTTAATAGTTTCAGAATATTATTATTGATTTTACATAAGAAATTTTATTTTTGGCCGGCGCCTCCACCAAATTTTCAATGTCTTAAATTCGTATTTTATGTAAATTCTCACGGCTCTATTGGCAATCAAACTAATTTAAATTTATATTTTTATATTTCACAAGATGCTCCAAAATTATTATAAGTTTCATGATCTTGTTATTGATTTTTTATGAAAAATTTTTTTTTATGGCCGTCTCCTCCACCAAATTTTCAATATCTTACGTTCGGTTAACATAGAGATTTTCAAGGCTATGTTGGCAATCAAACTAATACATTTTCTTTATATTTCACCCAAGATCAACTATTTTCAAGTTTTTTGATCTTGTTATTGTTTTTATGAGAGAATTTTTATTTTATGGCCGGCTCCTCCACCAAATTCTATATCTTTGTGTCATATTTTCAGGACTATATTTCTGATCTAATTTACTCATGTTTTTTGTATATTTCAAGCGAAATATAAATATTGATTAGATGTACACATCCTAGTTTTCATTTGATTTGAAAAATATCATTTTAGGACCGGTTTCTCCACCAAATTTTAAATATGTAAACATCCTATTACTTTTTCAATTCTAGATTTGCAATCAAACCAATTTAAAATCCATGTCATTTTATTATATTTTTCTAGAAGATCAAGTCCAAAAATATGATTCTTTTTGTTGAATTAAAATTTACACAAGAAATTAATAAATATTGATGCCTTAAGAAAATTAGCTTCCAAGTTAACCTCTAATTTACTTGAACTAAATCTGGCACAGAAATACCCGTATAATAAGTGGAATAAGTTAGTTGGAAATGAATTGGTGCAATTGCAACCGGAAGCTATTAGAGCCGGTAGTTAATAAAGTGATTTATTTGTTTTCGGGATTATACGACTTTGGCTTTTGCGAAATCTGCGCTCGATCCTCAAGAGAAATGGCATCCGCGAATAAATCAAACTCAATTAAGTCGGCAAGTTGTTACATTCACCATTGCATTCCAAACATATTTTATCCGTAATTTTCAATTACATATTTAAAATACTTGTTTCCAAATTTTCTATGTAAGAGAAAGGATAATTATAATGATTTTTGCATTCTATTAAAATCTAAAACCAGATGTATGAAAAGTTTTCAAAAAACTTGTTAATAATCTACACGAAATTTCAGCATGAATGTTGTCAACAATTTATCTAGTCGAGTGTTGTAAAGTTTGACAAATCCAACATTCAAAAGTTTGCATGTTTTTGACTGTTTTATTTGTCAGAAAACATGCATACTGCAATGAATATTTCGCAATATGTTTGGGTGGGTATTGTTTGATAATTTTTGCATGGAATTGAATTTGCATGGATAGGAGAAATAGGGAAATAATTCAGTCGATGTGTTCGCGCAAAAATGCCGACTAAAAGTGAAATAAACGTATACGTAAATGCACTATATAGAATTTGATAAACAGAATTTAAATTCGCACGCGTAGGCACTTGTGCACTCATAAGTGTTGCAAATATACTGGGTGTTGATATAATGTCAAAAAAACATCGTGTAAGGTGAAATTTAAACGATTTTGACCGGCGCCTCCGCCATATTTTTCGCAACTTATAACTTACGGAAAATCGGTAGGATTTTCTTTTAGATTTTTGATTTGGAATTATTTGATGTAATATTATACATTTTGTATGTGAAAGCATTTACACGTACGCACAATATGCGCATATAAAACGCAAAGACGAAATGTAAATATTTCATGGCGAAAGCTCTACAAACGGGCCTCCACACTAAATATATCTCGGCCGCCGCCTCCGCCATCGTCGTCGTTGGTGCCATAGGGCTCGACTGATAGTTGAATGTGTCGGGTCGGGGTCGGGGGCGGCCAAAAACTGGCATGGCGCGCGTTCGCTCGCAAGTGGCAGTCGAGAATAATTTATAGTTATGTATGAAATGCTCTCCGAAGACCTATCTGAAAGGATAAAGCGGAAAGAACGGCTGCACGTCATCTTTCCGAACGCATCGCGCCGCCCCACGAAGAGGGCTTCCACATGGGCTCAGAATGTGGAGGCAGTTTTCCGCGTCTTTCCACCTTTTAGCTCGCTCTACCTGGGCCATTCGTAGCAACTTTTTGTCACTCGCGGGGGATGGTGTTTGCATATGCCAAAGAGATATGTGTATGTGTGTGTGGTGAGACTGGGGGCGGGTAGTCAGTTCTCGTTACTGGGATTCGCTTCAACTTTCATGCGTTTTTGAGGCGGCCATTACAAAGAGTTCCATGCGGTTTTATTTATGAAATTATGCTCCATGTAAAAAGTTGGAGGTATTTCTCATAGAAATGTTCTTTATTTTGCTGTGTTTAACAGACATTGGTTTTGCTGGTTACTTTTTAAATGTAGTGATATAATCTGGTATTCACTTTTTATCCCGTGTTATCCTTTTTTTACTAAAGCCAATTTTTTTAAACTCTTTTTCTCGTTTTATTTACTTTATTAGTTAGTTTTGTATGATATTGGAGATAATCTATTTTGTGGTCAGCTCCTCCACCAAAAAAGTTGATAAGAGATCAAACATTTTAGAGAACTTATTGCTGGTAAGAATCTGCAAAATATATATAAATACTTGATAAAAGATATCATCGTTTATTTTCAAGAAATTTGAACATTAAGGTTTTCTTACAAAACCACTTATAAAGTTAAATTAAGGATAATTTAATATTCCCATCTGAAATATTGAAAGTCCTAAATATAAAACTGAATCNTGCAAAAATATATATAAATACTTGATAAAAGATATTATCATTTATTTTCAAGAAATTTGAACATTAAGGTTTTCTTACAAAACCACTTATAAAGTTAAATTAAGGATAATTTAATATTCCAATCTGAAATATTGAAAGTCCTAACTATAAAACTGAATCAAAATATCAAAACTTAATTTAATACTCCATGAAATTTAAAGTAATGTAAGCAAAGAAAATTTTTGACCGGCGCCTCCACCAAAAATACAAGTCAAACTCCTATTCAACTAAGAATTAACAGCTCTATATTTCCATCACATTATTTGCTCTTTGCATACGACACTTCATTGCCAAATGAGTACACTATCAATCATATTC
>JARJDZ010009203.1:0-33559 GCA_030264555.1 Aleochara sp. GC000083 | reverse complement strand
TAACAGAGCTGTCCACACTGTACAATTACGGTTTCATTTCACATCATCCACGAACATAGTAATTTTGAGCAGTAGTGTGGAATGTGATGGAATTTGAAGCAAATATCTGAAAAATCGTCGGACTCGATCAAAATGAATCTGGCACAAAAGCAATTCACCCCGCACACAAAAAGCCGAACAATTGGATGAAAATCAAAACAAAGTTTTCGGGAAAAAATCGCGCCACATTTACATGCTATTTGAGCGGACATATCCATCGTTGTTCCGCTACTGTTTAATGCAGTTCTATTTCATTTGCTCGCGATCCCTGTTCCGTGTCCTGTGTGCCGCTGCTGCCGCCATTCATTTTATTGTCGAATAAAAGCAATTTCATCTGATAAATTACGGTATGAAACATTGAATGTGTACGCTTTCGTTCGGCTGCGCGACGCTATGGACCGTTGATGTCCCGGAAGCTGGCACCAGCACCAGCACCAGCAGCCCAATGTCAGCCATCTCCGGGCATTCCATTATACGTGTCTGCCGGTCGACAGTGTTCTAAATACCTGTCCGCCACACGAACTGACAAGATATTGAAGATCACAATGCCTCACGGACGCCCCCCCAACATGATAACAATCCTTCTTCTTTGACAATAACCGTTTTATTGCCGAAAGCCACTACTCGCCTGGATTCTCCTCCAGCTGTTATGACAGATACGGTTATTCGTCCTGCATGTGTCCCTACGCGTCCAGCCCTGCTCCCGGACACAATGCGGAATCACACATTAATAATACCAAAATAGGGTCTGGGTGGGTCTCCGACGCAAAAACCATTTTCGTAGACATGAAGCGCCAGATATAGAAACGCATAAATTCATGTCTCATCCTCTTCCTTGACACGCAATCCACTCATTCAATTTCTGATGGTTTCTTCTCGACCCCTACAGTTTAAACCTTTTCAAGAATTCATATCTTATTCCCTACTCGAATACCACTATTCTTTTTCTTCAGGACCAAAGGTTATTAATGCAGTCACCCTTTTAATAAATAAGGAATTTTTTACAATTTTAGATCAGATAGTGTCAATTGAATTTCAGAATTAAGAATTAAGACTAATATTTGAGAAACTGCAATAAATAGTTAAGATATTATTATCAGTTGTATTTTAGATTTTCGACATATTTTTCAGAATCTGTTATTTATATTTTAAAAAAATTAAGTTTTGCCTAAGATAAATGATTTAATTATATTAGTAAATTAAGAAGTACTTATCTTAGTATTAGTGGATGGTAAACTTTGAATTTTCCCTCGACGTATTAACCATTAAATTTTCTCCAAGCAGGTTTCGATGTTCCCACAGCTTCATCAGGGAGATTATTAAATTTGACAGATCTTATGTCAAATAGCATTTCGAAATTTTTCATATAACTGTGAATTTTGTTTATGTGTATTTTTATTTATGAATTGAAATATTGGTTTTGTATTGATTTTTACTTGGTCGTTCAAAAGTTTTCTCTTTCTTAATTTAGCTTCTTCAATTTCTTTATATTCTAATAGGGTAATTTTGAAACTTTTATTTCCTTGATGTAATAATTTCATCTTATCTGTGTCAATTTGGTGTTTGTGTATTATTGTGTGTCTACCCATGTTTGTTTTTATGTTTCGTGTTCTTTGATTCTGTATTTTAAATTTCTGCCTGTTTGTACAATGACCTGATTTTTCTAAAATTTTGTCTTTTTCTTTACTATTATTTAAAATTTGGTTGATTGTGTTCTTGTTTATGTTAGTAAGTGTTATATTATGTTTTTTTTATGGTTTTGTCTAAAATATGTTGGTATGTTCCTATACATATACGTTGTGTTGATGTAAGTATTGTTTTCTTTTTCATTTTTTAATTTTGTTATTGATTCTAGAGTTTTTTTGTGACTTATTTTTTGATATCCACTTATTAATTTTATTTTCTTTAAATCCGTTGTTTATTCCAATTTCTTTAATAATGTCTAATTATTTTTTCAAATTTGTTTTTGAAAGTGGTATTGAAAAAACGCGATGAATTGAATTTTGAAAGAAAACATTTATATGTTTGTTAGAATTAAAAGATAATTTTGCGATTATAGTTCCAGTAAATGTTGGTTTTCTGTATATATTGTATTCGAATTTCTTTTTGAACACATTTTTCTTTATATTTATATCTAAAAATTAATTTGAGTGTTTTCTTCTTTTTCAACTGTAAATTTTAATTTTTTATCTATGTTATTTATATAAATTTCTAAACTTTTAAAAAGTGCTTTTGAACCGTTCTAAATTAGATGATATTTTAATGGATCTTTTCTGAAATATAAGTTCTTTCCGTAATACATATTGTACTTTCTGAAATTCATTTTCCACATCTGAAATACAATTGGTGTATTGTGATATTAATGTGTTAATTTCTGAAGTGAAGATAATTAAAAATCGACCACTTTTTCTTTGTTGCAGAAATGGTTGGATGCCGGGCACGACTGTCCCTCATTCTGCTACTCCTGCTGCTCCACGATGGCTGCCACAGCATCCACGCCTTGCAGTCCTCGTCCTGCAGCTTCAATTCCATGTGCCAGTGCTCGCCGGACCAACATCATCTCAGCACGAGAGTCATCACATCGATAGTTTGCGTATCGGTGCCATTCTACAAGATACCAAGTAAGTGGACCACCAATCGCGAAATCGAGCGTGGAACAAATGCGACTCTCGGCGATCTCATTTCTTTAGCGAAATTGATTAGTTGCTCAATGCGTGCAGGGCACCACTCGCCAGTGCTTTTTCCAATTTGCGAAAGCAAATGGAAGCTTGTGCCGCCTCGATTATGATCACGTACATTCGGGCAGAATGAAGCAATAATTCATGTTGATACGTTCGCTCTATTAGGAGCGTTTCGGGGTTTGGCGCGCTCATTTTTCGACACACCTAATACTTCATCGTGCAGGTGGGTTATCTGTCTGCGTGATGGAGAACATCCAGGATGGACTCGCACATCCTGGAAATGCCAATGTCTGTCGCCGCGCACGCTCGTAACAATGCCGATAAAAATCATATTTCAATTTCATTTCGATGATACGCTTCTTCCACTTCCGCTCCCATTTTTTTTTTTTTGGTTTTGTTTTTATCTCGTGCATGTATTTCAATATCATGTTAACGTGCCAATGATATTAGACCAGGGACCATTATCAATATCTTCTTTTGTAGTTGCCTGTCAATAACTAAATATATTTGGTATAAAGGAAATTTATGTGGTTCTGTTGGTATCAACAAGGGAATTTAGAAGAATGCAGGAGGAATTCGTAAATATGGAAAATATCCATTTTTCTTTTATAACGCCATTAAAATGATGTATTTACGGTTCTTTGTCAAAGTAGGCCATATTTTCAATTTTCTTGTTATGAACGATATTTATATTTACTCTAAATTATTTCAAGGAATCATTTTTTCATACTTTAAGAACAGTATATAATGAACATCTTTGGGGAGTTAATTTAAAAAAATAGGAATATTTGTTTTATAAATGGTTTATTGAATTTACCATCAAACGAATTGTGGAAACTTGATTAGTTTTGTTATGTGTTTATCGTTCCGCACAGATTTCTCAATTTCTAGAATTTGTTGTTATATTCGGACAGAACAAGATAATGTTTATGCAAAATGATCTTCCAACATAGAACAATTTTCGTAACAAGTTTAATATGATTTCCTTGAGAAATTTCGGAAAAATCTCTCACAAACTTTGTCACATACCATATTTTAACTATAACAATTAATAATTTATAAACAAACGAGCAGAATGACTTGAAAATCTGGATGTTTATTGATATTTGTATTAAAAACAAATGGTGAAAATTTGAATACAATAGGACTGGCCGTTTTTGAGATATTAACAAAAGTATATTGAAAAATTCAACGCAGTTTATCTGCCGCCCCCGGAAAGTTTTTCGTCTACCGCCCCCGTAACAGTATCTTCGTCAAAATACCATTGTATATTCGAAATTTGACGAAAATTAATCGAACCGATCTGGCAGTTTCAGGTATTTTTCCATTTTGCTTGCGGTAAATAACCGCCACCAATCGTTTTTTTGGATTTGCCGCCACCAAAGTCTGAATCTACATCTATCTGTTAGTCTATGTGCCAAATTTGGTGAAAATCGGTCGAGCCGTTCTCGAGATATTAAGTAAAATGTAAAGAGTATATTGAATTGACCAAGGAAGCACGAAGGAAGTCCAATTTTATGCTTAGGAACACCAATGTAAATCAAATGGGAGCCGCCATCATGAATTTTTCGAGGGTATGTTTCCGGTTTGACTCCCCATGTAAATTTCCATAAGACATTCTTTTGATCATAACTCGAAAACTACTGGACCGATTTTCATAATTTAAAAAGCATCTGAAAGGTCCCACTTTTATCTTTCGATCTATGAGTTTAAATTTTTTAAATATTCCATCGAATATTAGTAATACAAAAATAGAAATGGTTTCAATCAAAATTGAATATTTTCGAAACTAATTGAGATATCAAATTCGTCTTTGGAAACTTCGAAAGTTAAAGAGTTGTACTTTCATAATATTGTATCTGACCTTACATTTTTCATATAAATCCCTTTAATTTTAATAAAGAAATAGATACTATATTTTCATACGTACTACTTTTGAAATCAATGAATTGGACGTTATTCTTTTATAATATCGGGTTGATTTGACTGATTTTAGAAACTCTACTGAAATTTTTTTAAATGTTCAAACTTTTATGTGTGTTATACTTTTATATGCTTTTGTAAGTATGATAACTATAATGAAGAAATTCTGAAAAATTGCACGATAGTGAATCAGCCTTTAGATTGTTATAAACAATCAAACAAGGATAACGAGTGGATCCTTAAAAAGAAAGAAAAATTACAATTGAATGCAATACTTTTAGTACGAAAAACGACCAGACTATTCCAACTTTTTCCATACATTATTTTTACATGGCAATTTCTACACTTTATGAACTGCGCAGCCGAATAGGAAAATCCATTCCATTTCTTCGGATAAATTAGCCATACATAGTTAATCGGGTCATGCGGCATGGTACGCCTTGGAAATCATCTTGCAGATGTACTAAAACATGCAGATTCGGTACATTGTGCCAAATATCATTTTCAGTGCAGGCGGTTCGCTGGCGCAGAAGCACCTTGTTAGATATGCATTCAATGGCGGGCCAAGTCCGTCGCACATCGAAAGAAAACTACGTGTTGGATTTCCGTCGAATCTCAATTTTGCATTTTCAATTTCACTTATGCGCGAATATATATTTCGCGCCGAGCATCGGTTATTTATTGCCATATTTCCGGGCGCGCCGTGAGCAATAACGATCGCACATGCCGAATCGGTTTCCGTTGCGAAAATTCGCGATAACAACACATGCTCGCCACGACATCTTTCGCACGGCCATAAAACACGATCCGATGCGCGCAATTCATACTAATGTTTTTAAACGATCTCATTACTATATAACAATGCGCGCCGTATTCATAAATAACGAGGTAATATATTGGGCTCGGAGGGCGCGCACGAAGCCTTCCGTGGAGAGGATTCGGGCGTTCGTTAAGTGTGATTTCAATAGGAAAGTCATTAATTACCTCGTGCGTTTGATACATGTGGCTCGTTAATGAAAAAACTTTCCGAAAATAGATCGCCTCGTTGTTTGCACGTATGGTGCATGCTCGTTAGAGATGGCATGTGTGTGGTCGTATGAACATTTTTCACGATTTCCATCCCCTCGAAAAAGCACCCAAAGCGCACTAAATATGAACGTTTTGCGAAAAAAAAGCAACAGCAGAACCAGCAGAAACAAAAAGGGAATAGCAGGGATTTGGATATTTTGTGGTTTTGAATTATTCAATAAATTCTTGCTAATTTATTGATTTCATTGTTCATCGCTTTTGGTATTTATGAGCATGCGATGTTATAAATAGAAAATGGAGAAGTTAGATTTAATTCTAACAATGTATTTTCAAGAAAATAGTTTTTAATTGTAAATGTTGCAAATTTTTGAGTAATTAACATATCTCCAAATAAAGTTTGGTAACTGGATTCGTTTTTTATGTGTGTTTATAGTATTACAAAGTTTGCAAAAAGTGATCTTTATATTTTTGTATGTCGAAAATTTTGGGAAATTTCGACTTCGATGTCGAATAAAAACGAATTTTATTTTTTCTAATAATTCCTTCTTCATTTGATTTTAGTAATGCTTTCAAATATTGTCAACTGATTATGATTTTGTTTTCAATTTATTCAATATTTTGAAGTTACTCTAAGATCTAATGAAAATCCTACTTGAATTTAATTTAAAACTTTGCAAATTACTTTTGAACAAATTCTGCAACAAATCCTAGATCATTTCTAATTGTAAGAGAATAATTTATAGAACAATTCTCTTTAATTTAAGTTTAGTTTTGAGAATTATATATTTCTATCAAATAAAAAATTTTCCAGTTCATTGTTTACCGTAAGAGTAACAAAAATTTTGATTAATATGCATAAAGAAAAATAAAACTATCCTTTCCATAGAAACGTTTTACTTTAAAATATTGTAAATTATATAGAAATTAGAAAAATTTTAATATTTTTAGTTTAATTAAGAGCAGTGTGTTTTCCAATCTTGATCTCGCAAATTTCATCTTCAATACAAGGAAATTTCAAGTCATGTCATACGTCAATTCCGTTTTTATCAGAAATTTATTTTATTAATAATGACCTTTCCCCATGTTTCTGGCTTTTTATCAATTGCTTCCTACAAAAATATCAAGCAATCATATTATTATATTTTATAGTTTTTAAATACAAAAAATTTGGTCGTGTAGAAAAGATGATAATTTATCATAACTATGTAGATCCAGGGAGGAATAATTTAAAAATGAGGACTGAATCCAAAGTCAAAAGTGTTTTTTGAATCAATTTCTGGAATTTGCAATGGTCGCATATAATAGTGTAAAACTTCTAACTGAATTTCATTGCTGAATATATACTTACATGAGACCGATATATCCGATTTAGTGGCATACTACATGTGGAACATTTAGCCCTTTTTGGGGTCATAAAAAGAAAAGTGTAACCTTGTTGGAAAATATACCCTAAGCCAATCACTGATTTTAGAGGAAGACTTCTTAAAAATTGACATTGAATCAATTTTCCACACAGATCAGAAACGTTTCCACCCTTCTGGGCTGTCATAAAGCAACCTATTTCATCAAGTAGATGTCCGGCCTGGCGAATCCTGGATATTTCGTGTTCGACCAACGAACGGGGTCCCCTGAAGCATGCAGATCTATCCGGATCGACATTATTCAATAAAAGGAATTTCACCCAACTCTACGTTCTTTTAACACTTGAAATATCTTTGGACATAAATAAGATTGATTCCATACAAATGGCGGATAACATTGAAATTCACAATTTCACTGTTATCCACTTCGACGCTATACACTCTTGCTGCTGGCTTATTGATTGGCGGAATTGTATGATGATTGATGGATTTTATTATGGAAAGCATTACTACAAAAATTTCCTATCCGCTCCCATTATGCAGATGTCAAAGCGTCTGAATGAGAGGATTAAACCTGCTTGGTTTGAGTCGATTACCCAAAAATAGCCAATTTCGTCGCAAGTGTAAGTGTTATATCCGTGAAGAAGTTCATGAAGAAAGAGAAAAGGTATCTTGGAGATGTTGGTGGCGAATTTCCGACAATAAACTACGCGAATTTTAGCAAGTTTAGCTCCACTTAACCATAAAAGGGCGTAACTGAATGGCGTTGTAATAGTAAATATATCAACGTGGCCGCCAAGCGCTATTGCGGTTGAATTGGCAATTCGGTCGAATTCAGCCAAGCTAAGTAAAAGCGCTCGAAATATTCGTCCGCATTCAGCGCGCTTCGGCGAAATACTTTTATTGCATGCAGACGAGCGTAAAGCCTTTCGTACATTCTTGCGGCGACATATTTGAGTGCAAACATTTCAGTCATGCGAAAAAATGTGTGTTTGGGCGTGTCGATATGGCGAACAGTTTGAGATTGCATGTCGTCATTGTGTAAATTATCACTCCGATGCAAGGAGTATTTAATTAACAGGACATGAGATGTATCTAATAGCGACAGATAGACGATTAGTTCCCGGCCATTAGGCATCACTCGGTGTGACCTAAGAACCGCCACCCAGCGTTGGACACTCCTGGACCACCGCACACACATATTCCGGCCAGTTTTCGGAGCAGCTAATGCGGCCGCATTGTAATTCGGTCGCGTAATGCCATCGCACACCGTGCTTACTTCGGTCCGGATGGCTGGCTGGTTGGTTTGGGGAAACTAGTCGGTTTTGTGCCACTGACAGCGCCATTTACCGCAGTCACCACCATCGAACCAATAATCTCGATTAGTGCCGTTGGTATGTCCCAGATCAAAAGTGTTCGCATTCCAATTTACAAGAATGCCTCATGATTTATGTATGTTAATTATTGCAAATTTGCCCCATTCGAATTGATACATGATTTGGCGAATTCATATGCAAACGGTGGTAGCAGAGAGGTGCCTTTGCTGATGACGTGCCAGGAATTGAAGATAGTCAAAAGGAGTAGAATCAAAATTGGAAATATGGAAGTAAAGAGTTATTCCACTTCAATTTAGACCAGTGTTTTGATTTCTAAATGGGACAAGTTAAAACTGGACTTCTGAATTCTACTATTCAATTCAATTTATGAATATTTTAAAATGGGCTATAAGAATGGGGGCTTATGGTGATGATTGATTTAGACAATATTTGGTTATGAATTCCTTGTAAGTACTTCTCAATTTTAAATAAAGTTGTGCTCTGCATTTTAAGAAAATGTATAACAAACTAATATTTCATGTCTGGAAATTTTTGGAAAATTATCATATAATAATTAACTGATATAACTAATCACTTACCAAGTAATTCATATGATATCTTGAGCTATGGTCAAAAATCATATTAGTCATTTTCAAATTTTAAATTTTGGTTTTGTAATATTAGGTTCTATGTATAATAAGTAACTTCATTATCAGACATAGATATAGCTTTCATCTTGATATTATTTATTATATCATTATTATTACGCAAATTATGCTAATAAATATACGCTTTTAATAAAATTAAATCATAATTTTAAGAATACGTTGGTTGTTTTTTATTCAGAAAGTATCAAATAGATATTTGAAAAGTAGAATAAACAGAAGGAATAAGACGGTTCTAATAATCTTGAGTTTCCATCCTAGCAAAACCAAATCATCAGAAGAATAGCCCAAAATTTGTTTCAAATAAAAGTACTCAAAAACTTCAGCTTTTGAAAATTTGAATGTTTTAAAACTCAAAATCTTTCTCATTATTGTTGTGTAAATTATTAATATTTTCATAATTGCCTAGTGCTCGAGACTATTCATAAAGTTATAATAAATTAATGTATATTTTTTTATTAAGACTTACTTATAATTCATCGTAAATATCAGTACTTTCTGCTTGAATTTAAACAGTATAAGTATTTTTTAAGGATAAGTGGTAATTATTTAAGCATTGCGGAGTAAACAACTACAAGAATTGAAAAGAAACGAAACGCATTGGATATCGATAAAACCAAAGTGAAGTCAAGTAGATCCTTCAGACTAAGCATGCAAATTGAGAGTAGACAAATAAAAGAAATTGAATAATTTTAAAACCATTTGCAAATATCAGAATAACAAACGCGAACAAGAAGTAATTTATCCTTAACAGATTCATAGTTTACAAAAGGGAAATATACATAAAAACTGTCGATTTGAAGGAAATATCTTTAAAAAAAAGTTTAGATATTCACTAAATAAGACAGGATGGAAAACCAAACTGGAAATAACTAGTTAACGAATTCAAAGGATAAAAAGCCTATGAAAACCAAGTAAAAGTTGGTTAAATTAAGTGAATAACAATGTAAAGTAAAACAAAGAATGTTAAAAGAGGGCATAAACTGATGTAATATACCTAATATATCAGAATAATCTATGATTTGTAATTGGATAAAAACGATTTACTATTAATTTTAGAATGGTACATTTTACTTCTAATTTTATCCTGTCTATATTTTTTCCTTTTGTTGTTTAATGCATTCTTTTATATCCAAACGCACATTTAGCATGTTATTAGGATCTTCAAAGGAAATACATTCAGTTACCTATAATCATTTTATTAAACGCATTTCCTCTTCTACAGAAAATAGCATGCCTCAATCTGCATAAATTAAATATTTGAATTACAAGTTGACATTTTTGAACAATCTTGAGTTCCCGTCCTAACATAACCAAGTCATCAGAGAAAAGCCCAAAATTTTGTTTCAAAGAAAAGTACAAACAGAACAATATCAAAGGTTCCATATAGTATTTTATTCATTACCTATTGATAAAAGGAAAGCGAAATAAAAATAAAAACAGAAAATAATTTATAGATCTTTGTAGGCGAAATGGAAGCAGAAATAACCGAACGAAGATGCATTTCAAGTTTGTTTGATCTCGTCTTATCGGAGCACATAAATCAGTCAAAAGACTTTAAGGACGGATAATAGCAAACTAGAAAACACACAGCGAACGGACACGAAATGAGAAAATGTGTCCCTTTTACAACGCCTCAGTAATTCCTCTCATTTCGTCGTTCCGCACTGAAGGTACAAATAGGGCAAGACACCTATCGTTGCAAACTATGCAGAACAAAGAGAGATTTCATTTTAAAATTCGTACCGAATGAAATGCTCGCGGCTTTCGTGAAAAATTACGGAAGAGATTTATTTTCCGTGGAGTTTGAATTCCGCTGGAATGCCTTTCGCATGCAGCCAAATGCGGAATGCGCGCGTTCGCTCAAACAAGGTGCATGAACGCATTGCTAAAATTCTTGCAAGACGTTTTTAAAAACACATTTTCATCACCGAGATACTCTACATAGACGGATGCCAATGTTTTTGCTGCACTTCATCGCCCATAACTCCTAAATAGAAGCTTGCCAAACAAAACACATTGATGAAAGTTTCGTACCTCCTTCCGCAATAACTTCGAATGCGTATGAGTGCTTTGAGAAACCGAACTCGTTCAAGGAGGTGGTATTTAACCATAACTACATGCACTGATTGAGGAAAGCAGCGAAGATGCAAGCCGAAGAAACTTTATCACCCTCTCGCGTCGAGTTCTCCTCTCGGCGCTTCTCTTCGTTCCCGTTTCGTAATACTCTCTTAAAATGCAATTTCCACTTATTGTGGAGTAAACTTTCCTTCGGGAGCTCCGTGCACTGTGTTGTGCGCGCACGGATTAATTGTTCCCGAAACTTGGATATGGCACACAAAAGATTCCACCATCGAAAATTTAACTACACTGAACTCGCTGTCAATAAGTGAGGTAAATTTTCCAAGTTTTCAAATTAAAACATTTATCTATTGTATTTATTCGCATTCAGGTTGCATGCCCTGCTGCATGCACCACGAGAGAAGGGTGCTTTTAATTGTCTTGTCAGTCTGTCAAATTAGCAACAAACGCGGCACGAAACGTCAACGTTTCGCTGTTAACATGCGCAAAGTTGAAATCCAAGAAAGCCGAACTGAAATTGCATGTTTCAGCATGTTCGGCTAATGGAAAGCAATTAATTACTAATCAATTAGTCGGTTATTTTTGTTGCGAAACTTTGAGGGGAAATTGCCCGCCTCGGGGGCTGACAACCGCAAATGAGGTGCAAATTGTTCAATTTTTAAACATTGAAACTTTCGCACCGCACAAAGAGTGTGTGCCACGAAAGTTTTCAAAACATTCGAGGGGGCAAAAAAAACGCCGAAGAAAATCCAATTGACCACGGTTTACAAAGTCCGTGGTGTGTCTTCTATTTCTTTTTTTATTGTTGTTCGGGTCCAGTATTTCTTTCCGCTCCAGGAGCCAACACACGTATATAATCAAAAAAAGGGAAAAAGTTAACGGTGGGAATAGAAATACAAACTCAATTTGACCTTTTCGCTGCTGGAATGAAGTGACAGGAACGAATCCATCGAAACACAAAGAAACTTAAAGTAAATGTAGTAAGTGAGACACCGCAAATATCAGAGCTGTGCTAATAGTCAAGACAACATTTTTGGTAGAAAGCATCAACGAAACGGAAAGAAAACTTTCTGTAACACATTTACCAGGCTTCCAACACTGGCGGGTGCTAAGATAGTTCTTTGATTTGACTCCTTTCTTTTTCCTCTTTCCTCGAGATGCTTTTCATAGAAGAAGGAAGAGTAATTAGTGATGTGGACTAAATTCGGTTATAACGTTGAAATAAAAAAACAAAAATAAGTGAAATGTGTACTGGATGGTCGAATTCGAGTGGGTTTTTTCGCTATTATTCGAAATTCCATTCAAAAACAATGCACAATTGCGGTCGGCTGTGTTTTTGAATTTTCCATTCGGATTGTTACGAATTAAAGGCTAAATTTGATTTCGAATCGTTGCGAGTCGATTCGATTCTATTTCAATGGGTATTGCAATTTGGCCTGGCTGAATTGTTGCGTTTAAAGCTCCCGTTTCTGATGGCGCAACTTTTCTGGATCAATGAATTTGTACGATTTTAATTTGGTGAACTGGCGGGCATCGAGCGTGAAATTAATATTTCATTTTCTTCTCAATTATAATTCCATACTTTATTGGATTTCCAGGAAGTAAAGAGTATGAAATTCATTAACTATATTTGAGTAATTAATACAAAACTATTGTATTTCGTTGGAATCTATCGAGTATTAATAACCAGTATTCAGAAATCTTAGAATTTTACAATTTTAATTTTTCTTATTTTATGAAAGTTTCAGAATTTCAAAATTACCAAACGAAGTTTAATAACTGGATTCGTTTTTGTGTGTTCGTCATTCCGCAAAAATTTTCGATTCTCTCGAATTTGATATTATATTCGGATAGAATAAAGTAGTCAGAGAAAGTGATCTATGTATGTCGAATATTTTTTTAAAATGTTCTATTTAACTTCATGTTTTTCAATTATTCCTTCTTCGTTTGGTTTTAGCAATCTTCAAACGTTTTTATAATACTAACTATTTAAACTGTAATATTTGACAATACAACATTATTTAACCTAGACAAAAAAGATGTGGTCCAAATTTATTGTATTTTATTACATCATTTCATAGATTTAAACATTTTCGATTGATATCATGATACATGTTTTGGTTATTTATTGTTGCATTACTGATGAACATGATTAGAACTGTTCAATTCCTAATAGTTAAAAGTAATCCTAATATATAATATAAAATTGAGAAAGTAGGTATCAACTGAATTTCAAATCTGTTAATTCTAATTTAAAAAACGTCACTTTAAATTCAGAATGTTATAAATGGAATTCCAATTCATGTAATATTATATAAAAATTGCTAATTGAGATTTAGCATTACATCTAATTGAGATTCCATTGAATCAGTTGATTGAAATAGTATTTATAAACTGAATAATAATTACTAAAGCACTAATATTATTAATATTCTGATATTATATACCGATAATTTATCTATAAAAAAGCTGGATTATTATTTAACAAATAGTTCCATATGATTTGCATTTTAACTCTCCTGAATTCAATTAAATGTTCGACAAATCGGAAATAGATTTAATCGTTTCTGATATTGAACTTATGCTTTCTCAATTATATTTATTAAATCTGAATTACATTTTTTGCAAACTAAATTACATATAACAAACCTTAATTAAATTTGCTACTCCCTTAATTACAAATACTGTACTATGTGAATTGCAAATTATTCTTTCTACATTTTTGAAACTGGTGTTTGTTAGACAAAAATATCTATCCATTAATAAATTTAATGGACGTGATATCTGAGACAGCTTATATAAATGTAAATAGAATACGACTTAGGAAGTCATTAAAATGATTAGGTTGATGTAACGAGAGAAAAAATACGTGATGAGCATAGTAACAATATGACAAGCAAAAAGTTTTATATAAATCCTCGAGTTTTATTCTTTTAGTAACAAGTCCATGAGAACAATTCGACATGTAAAATTCAAAAGGGAACTTCACTATATTTCATGTCTCATTCCTTTATTATATGTCCGTATTTTATATTATTCCGTTTTCCGACAAAAACTGAGCATGTGGATTTGGTCTGATTTTGCATTCTCTTTATAAAAATTAAAACTCACGGCGTTGAGCCCGTATATTATTACAGCGACCAAAAGCTGCCTCGCTCGTTCGCGAAGCGCTCATATTTTGCGCCTTTTTGCCATTCTCCACTCGAATTCGTGTTCTTCCTTTCGTTCCCATGCATTCCGCTACAGCAATACAGTACAATATGGAGCATTGTGCTGGAACGTTGGCCATCCACTCCGATTCCAACTTCATAATATACAACTGTACGGAGTAGTACGAACGGCTAAATTGAAATTTGGTACATGAATAAAATTTTAAACGCGAAATTTTCCACTCGCCGCCGCTGAATAGGCGAATAATGTCGGTTGATTTTTTTTTGTGCAGGGAAAAAGTGTGCGCGCGCGCGCGGCAAACCGACCGAGCGTGTACATATTACCGCCCCCGCAGACGGCTGCCGCCCTAATAAAGGGGTGAAATATATATTTTTCATCCCCGGCCATATGACAATGTTCCATTAGTGCGTTGAGCAGCGCGCACGTTGCATGCAAAGTGCAAATAAAAGTGTACCTATTTATCAGGACGACGCACTATTATCCTGTATGATGGCGCCACCAATCAGAAAAAGAAAAAAAAATGATATGTGAGCATCAAATTGATATATTTCGAGATGCTCTGGTGAGAAAAAAATAAAAACAGGTTATGAATGACTATGTATCCAAATAAGTTATTTGTTCGTTCGAAAATCTTCATATTTTTATATTCTAACATTAGAACTACTAAAGTCTTAGTCTAATATTCCATGAATAAATAAGAAGTTTAATATTATATATTCCACTTTGAAATGAGATGTTTTGTTAAGATTTGTGATAACTGTATTAGTAAACCATAGTAATATTTCATGGACAAATAAGAATTTAATATTATATATTCCACTTTGAAATGAAATGGTTTGTTGAGAAAAAAATACAAACAGCTTTTTTAAGCTGTTTTTTTGGAAATCTTCATATTTTCTATTCTTACTTTAGAACTAATAAAGTCTTTTAATAAAGATACTCAACAATTGACAAGATTTGTGATAAATTTATTAATAAACCATAGTAATTTTCCATGGACAAATAGGAAGTATTTAATAATATAAATTCCACTTTGAAATGAGATGGTTTGTTGGGAAAAAACACAAACAGCTTATGAATCAGAATGAAAACCAAATTAGTTTTTTCTTTTCATTGGAAAATCTTTCCATATTGAGTCTTAACTTCTATATTCAATCCATTTTCCCTATAGTCAAAAATTTCATAAGTCTTTTAGTAAAATTATTCAGTAGCTGATAATATTTGTGAAAATTATTTTTAAAATTGATAAAAGTAATATTCCTTAGATATTCTTATTTCTGAATTGAGTTGCATGATGTAAATGAATACATCTATTCAGAAATCATATTACTGCAAATTGCAAATCCTATAATCTGATGTCACATAAACAAACAAATCAAAAATCAACATCTAACATTATTATCATTTTCATGTTCCCCAAATATAATAATAAATCATCTGAAGCAATATCTTGCAACTTAAGAGGTGATATGACCACATGCATCCTCTTTTCATTTTGTCGAAATATCCTACATTTTGAAAATAGGAATGTACATACAGTTACCATTAATAAATCATACTGCTTTGAAATTTCTATGATAGAGTCGCCTTATTGCGATTTTTGAGCACCCCCTGGATTCGCCAACTAATAAGTATAATTAAATGCATATGTTTTGTCCTCAGGTTTACCAGATGGTAGCATCAGTCAACTGGAAGTGGTCGGGTCGAAAGTGACCGCCGTGGAATCGGAAAGTTTGGCTGGCCGCCAAGTGCATTCGCTGACGCTGTCCAACAATCGTTTGCAACATGTGGCTGAAAGGGCTTTCAGGTGAGTAATTCAATATAGCTGCTATGCATCAGAAACTTTATGCACCTTAACTTAAACTTCAAGCAAGAACAAAGTAAGGATTCTATCCATTTACATATGGACAACAAATAAATATCTAGAATAATCTAAATGTTGATTGATGGGGTCTGAAGAAATTTACCTTATATCCAAGTGTACTCCAAATGTTGAAATTTGTTGTTGTCTTCAATAACAATATTATTTTATTTTTTCACATTTGGTCTTAATTTGCGATGGTAATAAGTTATAATATGACTGCGATTTAAATATTTTGCAAATTAAAGTTAATTAGTACTATTTGGAGATATTAATATTGCTGACAATAGAAATTTTTAAGGAGTGAAGTATATGGAAATTCATTTTTCCGGAATTTTTCTTTGATAACCGAATTTCTTTTTTACAAATTGCATATAGGTTAGTTTGAATCAGGCACATATTTTTTAGGATACTAAAATGATACTTCTCATGTTTAAATGGGTGAATTTTAAACATAATTAGGTACATCTATCACTATGGTACTAATTCAGTCAAATTTCATTGTGAATAGGTAATAATTAATTAATGTCTATTATAATTAGCATTTGATGAAATTTGACGTCCATTGAAATTGGGGACGAAATTTCCTCAAATATGTAAAAAAATTATTTCTATTTCAACTATCAAATTTAGCTACACAATTTAATTATACTCGTATTTCTTTTAATGGTATTTTCATAATTTAAACCATCAGCGAAACAAATTCTAAAAATTATACCATTTTCAGTAAATGCCCAATGCTCATAAATGAATTCACATAAATCATAATTTAAAAACAAGAAAGAATACATTTTTCAATCCGGCATTAATAGATTAATTTTTATGAAGATGCAAGACTTTTGTTACATTTAATAATCAAATTTAACAAATTTATTATCGATTGGTATAACTTGATTACTTTTGCAATTAGCTATCAATCGTGATTTCAAAATATACTATTAAAATTTCCAATAAAATGAAATCATTTCCAGAAGAATCAGTCACGAAAATAAACTGAAAGCTCTGGTTTCAATTTAATAAAATTGACCACAAAATTTACTAACACTGTCAATATGGCGAAATTATTAAAATTTTAATTGTTATTATAATAGGCATAACATTAATACTGTACCTCCAGGCAGTGCATATACAAATATTCCAACATCATAACTAATTTATGTGCCCGACATCATAGATAGAAATTGCAATAAATTGGAAACGCACCTAGCAAACCTTGTACAATTTTATATTCAATTTGTGCCATAGTTAAATTCATATCCATGATAAATATTTCGGCATTTGGAACAACAGCCACGGGATACGAATATGAATTACAATTAAAAATTAATTCGATACTTCATGTATCAAAAGCAAATATGAATTAATTATTATGTATATTCCCCATATTGGAATAATGCAATAATTGCGAATAATTTCATTTGCTTCCATCATTTTAATTTATTCAATATGATGATATGACTTTTCATAGTTTTTGGATCATATAGCAGGTACACTCTATTACTTTAATTACATCGAACATATTTTTAATGTAAAATATTTTGAAATCATTCGTAATTTTAAATAGAAATTCATTATTTTTGCAATAGATGCTTTTAGTTATCTGTATCTGGCATTGTATAAAAGCAATCGGGTAACATTTGATCAAGTACGAAAGATGAGATTTCGAACAAAAAATAATGTTACGATAATTTTGTAATTAGTTTAGTCAGATCAAAGATCGCAACGAAAAATAGCATCATATCTTACATCTTTTCTTCTGTAAAGATGAAAACTTAATCAAAGAGATTGAAAATGTGTAACAATACTGTAACACCATGCACTGAAAATCTAATTTACTGGAATGTCGACAAAATCATGGACATTGTTTAGTCAGACTATTATGTAAGTACTGTTTCTATTGTCCAAGACCTAAAGATTGCAAGAAAAACTATTTGGTACCATTTCCAAAAGTTGGATACCAAAATATACACGACGTATGCTTAACATCACACGATAGAAATGAAAACGTCAACAGGGATGTGTTATACGAAAGACAATTTGTTTATATAATTATCAAACAAAAACAGAGTGTTTAAGTGAAAGCTTAAATCATGCCCTTTAAAATGCATTTTTAATCATCAAAATCGCTCAAATAGTTCTTGAGATATATGAAAAAACATTTCCTATAGGAATACATTATGTGAAGTAACGCAGCTGTTATTTATTCTTTCTATTATATTCGACCCTCGTGCAGTGCGCTGCGGTTGCATTCCTCGCATTCCGATCCCATTGTTCTCTATTTACTTTGCAACTGTTTACTTGTTACTGTATCAATATTCTATTCATCGCCGCATTCCTTCCTTAAAGGGTTAAACCAAACATTAAACAACTCTTTTTTTGTGGAATGGGGGAATCAAGGTCATTCGAAAGGAATAAGTTCTTTTTTCATCAATATCTCCGAAACTAATGATCCGATTGCATTCAAACTTTCAAGGATTGTTTATTATATATTCATGGACATATTTAAAGATTTGCAATATCGGAATTATTAATGTTTATTAATTATATATTAATTATTAATGTTTATAAATAAGAAGAATTCATTTTTCTTAATTCAAACGCGATTTTCTCGTAAACGGCTCGGCCGATTTCCACCAAATTTGGAATATAAACTAATAACACCAAGATGCTTAACATATTGTGAGTGGAGGAGTTCTGAAATAACGGGGTGTGGCATTTTACTATCAACAAATGAAACAATCGCTTTGAAATGGATAAATATCTAAAAACAATAAACGTAAATTGGACAATACCGACAATAGGAACTAATGCTTCTGTGAGAGTACCATATTCAATACCATGCTATGACTTTTGATAATGTTTCGATCCAATATCGATCCACTATCAATTTATTAGATTAATCACATCGAACATACTTTTAATGTAAGGTCCAGATTAAAGCACAAGCCTTCGATGTAAAGTATAGAATTAAGTAAGCTCTTTGGTCTCGTCTCTTGCGTGTACTCAAGAGCACATTGCGTTGTTAAGCCGTTTTAATGCGTCGCTGAAATCTACATTTACTCAAATTTCGAGTCACATATTCTTCCTTGCTTTGGCTTAATCTGGCTTTGGCTCGGCTGAAGTGTGACCGGCGAAAATGCAGGCTCGAGTAAGCAGGATGCTTCGACATTTATATCCTCTTGGTGCATGTGTTACATTATGGCGTAAACCAGTGATATTAACTAAAAGGACGAGCGCCATTCGGGAGCCATTGAGTATTTAATTAATTAATTCCTGTATGTACACTAAGTAATCTGATTTAAAATCCATTATTCAATTAACATTATTGCCAGCGCAACAACACACAATGAAATAAGTTTGCTGTTATATTTGCCACACTGCGAGACTGCGAGACGGGTCTCCGCAATTTTCGACAAACAATTACATTACCGCACATATTCAATCGGATAATTCCAGGAATGTTCATCATCCACGTTATTCATTGAATTCTATTATTTCAGCTCCATGGCGAAAACGTTAACATCTTTGGATTTGAGCTATAATCAACTCGATGGATTGCCATTCGCAGCATTGAAGGATGTCAAAAACATGCAATGGTTGAATTTACATGGGTAAGAACAAGTAAATTAATTATTTTCTTCAAAGGTAATGCTTTGAAAATAAGGTTTTAATAAATTATAAAATATAATTGAAAAAAAGAATTTCTTAAATTATTTTTGTGGGAGTGTTTATATTTTTATTTTTGAAATGCATAAAATAGTAATTGCAATGAACAAGCATACAGATCAATATTAACACATAATAAAAAATTAAAATAATGAATGAACGAATAACGCTGACCAGTATAAACAAAAATAAAAAAAAATAAAAGTTAAAATAATGGCACAATTTCTGAAAAAAATTGTTTATATTATAAAAAATATTGAAGAACTTGTTTTAAAATAAAAATAATAGTTCAGCATTTTCCATTATGCAAATTTTAATTAGGTTCAAATTGAATGTATATTGCAAAACTCATAATATTTTGTTCATGTGAGCTAATTTATAATATTTTCATCATAAAAGCTTTAAGTAAATTGATGTATAATTATAGGAAAGTAAGTTTTATTGGAAAACAATACAAACATCTTTTATTTCAATTAGCATAGAAGTGCATTATTATTCAAAACATGGGTTTTTCTATAAATCCAATTTAATATATCCATAATAAATTTAAAGAGTAAATAGAATTCAACGATAAAATGTTTGCAATAAGCAAAATTTTAAATAATGTTAACCAAAGACATACTTTTAATTAGCTCAAGTATATACAATTAATTGTCAAAATTGTAATACGAATTTTATTGAACAAACAAGACAAGTTTTGAAACTCAAAATAAAAGAACACCAAACAAGTAAAACAATCATGAAAAGACATATTTTAATATAAAATCATGAAATTGATAAAAGTAACATTAAATTGCTACACCATAATTATAAAAGTTGAAAGTTTAAAAATTACACTTTTGGCGGGCAAAAAACTGAAAACGTATTTACAAAATTAAAATAATTTAAATGATCAAGTTAAAATTTACACAAGACCAATCTTTTAAAAATCAAATTAACATTAGTTTTAGGGTAAGTTAGGAATAATAAGAAAAATTAGTTTTTTTTTATATAACTGTTAATGTTCGTTGGCATCTGAATTTTGTTATAAATAAGCTTATGGCCAATAACAATAACATGACATAACCAGAATCTCCTGGGTATAGGTCAAAACGGAAGAGCCAAAATCTTCAGATATATGTATATTTTTATAAGAAAAGAATATACTTATAAGAAAAGTTTGTTTGTTTTTTTTCTCAATTATATTTTATCAGTAATTTTCTGCATTGCTAAACTTTACTTATGTCCTGGATATTTGTAAATGTTATTGATTGGACATAATGTGTCATCAGGGCTAATTCCAGCGCATTAAATCGGTATGACACTCATTCAAAACGCGCATGTTTATTAATTTGCCCAAAATCCGATAGATTTCACGAATTTCATGAATGTTTAATGAATGATTCCACACACGCAGTGGCGTTTTTCGTCGTTCTATACCTGATCCAGAAATACAAACGCTATAATAAATGAATTACTCGTACTAATGGACAATAAAGCCCGAACCGGAAGTGTCGGCCTCTGCTTAATCATTTCCATACGCGCGCTGACACTCCCACCCACATCGATAATTGACTTGTTTTCATTCCACCTGAACGATTTATAATTCATTCGGATAATAACTCGAACAATGGCGCGCATATCGTATGATCTCCTCGTAGATTGACAACTCAATAATTAAGCGCGTTCTGTTCCAGCAACAAAATCCAATCGATCGTCGGCGACTGGTCGCATATGAAAACAACGCTGGCGAATCTTTTCCTCGGCGAGAACGACATCAGCGAATTGCCGCCAGAGAACGGCAGCACTAATGGAGGCAGCAGTTTCGATGGAGGCGGCAGCGAGCACCTATCGAAATCGCATCACGGCCTTCGGCAGTTCAAGTCGCTCATTTGGCTGAACATCGACGGCAATCGCATAACGCGCGTGCAGAAGCACGCGCTGCCGAGCTGCCTGCAAACCGTCAGCCTTTCGCACAATCTGATCGAGAGCTTCCCGGTGGAGATCATCGCCGGATCGCCGCACTTGCAGTGGCTCTATTTGCGCGGCAATCATATAAGAACTCTGCCCGAGCACACATTCGCGCGTAAACTGTGGCTGGAGAAAATTGATTTGGGCGAGAACTACTTGCGCACCCTTCCGAAGCAACCCTTCAACAATTCGGTCTACATTCGCGACCTGAACCTCGCCTTCAACGACATCCGAACGGTCTCCGACGAAAGCTTCTCCGGCCTGCAATGCGGACGCATCATCTTCTCACACAACCAACTGGATACCATCGAACCCAATGCGTTCGCTACCATCGAGAGCTCATTAGAATACTTGGACCTCGATCACAACAACTTCGTGCATGTACCACACGCACTAAGCCATCTGAAGACTTTAAAATACTTGTATCTCTCCTCGAATTCGCTTGCTGAAATCCCGGAGTCAGCCTTCGAAGGTTTCTGTGACAGCCTACGAGCTGTTAGCTTCAGCGGGAATCATTTAACCCGTGTGCCCAGTGATGCTCTGCAGAACTGCACCAAAATTTCCCATTTCAACATCGCCTACAACGAAATCTACGAGATAAACGAGGACGATTTTGCGAACTGGGGCCAAAACATTCGCAGCCTAATTCTCGGTAACAATCACATCACCAGTTTGAAGCCACAAATATTTGCCGAGTTGAGTCAATTAAAAGAGCTGAGCCTAAGCTTCAACCCGCTGCGACACATCGACACCGAAGCATTTTATGGGCTGGAGAACCTCGAAAGTCTGGAGATGTCATTCGGCATCGATATAGATGAATTGCCTTATGAAATATTCAGGCCACTCAGCAATCTACAGTGGCTCTCGATCGACAACAATAACTTCTACACGCTTCCCGACGAAGCGTTCGACTATCTGCCCGAACTGAAATACATCAACCTTGAGTCGAACAAGCTCAATACGATTCCGGAGAAGCTGTTCAAGCCGAAGATACATTCCAAGCTGAAGGACGCACGCTTCTCGAACAACGAAATAACGACGCTGCATGCGAACACGTTCAACGCGCTGCAAAGCCTCGAGACGATCCTGATGGCGACGAATCGCATCAAGAACGTTCAGAAGAATTGCTTCAATGATTTGCCCAATTTGCAGAAATTGATTCTCGCCGACAACCTCATCTCGCGCATTAGTCCGCACGCGTTCGCCAATTTGCCGAATTTGCATAAGCTCGAACTGGAGAACAATCTTCTTTCGGTGTTCTCGTTCAAGATGTTCGCCAACATCTCGATGCCGCTGCATCTGAACTTGAGCCGCAACCAGATCGCGGCGTGCGAGGCAGACAGCATGATCTTGAACATCGAGATATTAGATCTCAAATACAACAACTTCGCGTCGATCCCGAAGTGCTTGGAGAATGTATCACTGCTGCGAAAGCTCTACTTCGACTACAACATGATATCCGAACTGGAGCAGAACACGTTCATGCACTTAACGTCCCTCGAAGAGCTCGGCCTACAACAGAATAACATATTCAGCGTGAATCGGCGCGCGTTTTTCGGCCTGCAGAACTTGCAAACGCTCGACTTGTCCAAGAACTTGATCAACCAGCTACACATTAATCAATTCTCGAATATGCCCAAACTACGCATCCTCAACTTGAGCAACAACAACATCAAGTACCTCCATAAGGAAATCTTCAGCAATACGATATTGGAGATGGTCGATTTAAGTTTCAATTGGTTCAACGCCATTCCGAAGAGTTTGGCCGAAGTTGGCACCACCCTTCGCTATCTTTCGATGCGTTCGAACAGCATCGAGCATATCGATAGCACCACATTTCCGAACACTCCATTTCTGCAATTCCTCGACCTCAGCGCTAATCGACTCGCCATTCTTCCCGACAACGTCTTCACCAGCCTCAACATGCTACAAAAGCTCGACTTGAGCACCAATCAAATACGGGCCAATTTTAAGGAGTTGTTTCATTACGCACAAAGCTTGAAGGAGTTGAATTTGGCGAATTCCGGCATTACAATCACACCAAATCTGCCACTCCCCAATCTGCTCTATCTGAATCTGTCGCATAACAATATCGATGTTATAAACAAGAACACGGTGCAGGACTTGCTGAAGCTGAAACATCTCGACCTCAGTAACAATCACGTCACGCAGATTCCCGCACATCTTTGGATGCATCTACCGCTACTCAAAACGTTGGATCTATCAAATAATCCGATCAAGGTATGTTAAATATAATGTTTATATTCAGTGTTAGTGCTCAACGAAGCAGGAGGATTTTTTATTGCGCTGTTATATCACGTTGCATCTATCGACGCTATCATAGCAAGCACCTTGCTGAATATTGCACGTTTATCTATTTTTAAAAAGAGCAACACTTCCATAAAATTTTCCAAACGATCAGGGCAATCCTCGAAGTGAGAATCCGTGTTCGCAATGCTTCCATCTAAGTGAACAACTCTTTACACGAGTTTACAGTTAAAAAGTTGTGAAGATCCTTTATTTTATTTATTAAAGCCAAACGTATACGTTCGACATAAACATTTTACGTTCTTACTTGCGGGTACAAGGTAGATTTTATGAAGGGTTCACTGTTGCAAAGAAATTTATTATGGTTCGTAATGTGGATACATTCTAGAACATCGTTTCTCAACCACAGGGCCACTGGTATAAAAAAGTTTGACCGGTCCTCAAAGGTTATAATCAACTATTAGTTTGTTTACAGAAAATTGATGATTGAAACTAGCCATTTTAGCCCAAATTGACAAGAATACCAATAGCTTTTCTGTGTGGAATTTTGCAAATGTTTAAATACCAATCGAAAGTACTTTAAATTACCTAAGAAATAAGATCTGAAATATTCGGATTGGACTTCCGGTGCCGAAATAATACATAAAGGATTATGTAATTGTGATCATTACATCTAAGCAAATTGACGACAATACCAATAGGATTTGCTGACGGAATTTTGTAAATCTGTAAACGGCATTTGAAAGTATATTATATTTTCAATAAAATGGTGTTTGAACTATTTTTATAGCACCTCTAGTTACTGAGAAATAGCTGATAGAAAATTGATGATTAGAAATAAAAAAAGGGTAATAAAAATAATCATTTTTGGCCAAATTGACGACAATGCCAATAGCATTTCTAGATGGAATTTTGCAAATGTCTAAATACCAATCGAAAGTACATTAAATTACCTAAAAAATAAGATCTGTATTATTAGGATTGGACTTCCGGTACCGAGGTAATACATAAAGGAATATGTAATTGTAATCATTACATCTAAGCAAATTGACGACAATACCAGTAGGATTTCCTGACGGAATTTTGCAAATCTGTAAACGGCATATGAAAGTAGACTAAATTTCCAATAAATTGGTGTCTAAACCATTTTGATAGGACCTCCACTTACATTTACCAAATTGACGACAATACCAATAGCATTTCTAGATGGAATTTTGCAAATGTGTAAATATCAATCGAAAGTACATTAAATTATCTAAAAAATATATTTTGAGTTATTCAGATTGGACTTCCGGTCCCGAGGTAATGCATCTGTAAACGGTTTTTGAAAGTAGACTATATTTTCAATAAAGAGTTTAATAAAATCCGCAAAGATTATAGTCAAAATTTATATCCTAAAAAAGTCCGCGAAATTTCTTATTCTCAATTTACTGGTCCACGGGGTCAAAAGGTTGAGAACCCCTGTTCTAGAAGGTAGTGGGACTAAATAAGTTATTCAAACCTAGTGCGGGAAAATCTTTATTTTATTCCTACGTGTAAACAACCCAGAAATAAATAAATCAAAAATCCGTTATTCTGAATTTCATGTTGTATACACATTTACTACAATTTTGTTTCAGGAATTGGCAGCCGACCACTTTCAAGGCCTAAAAAACTTACAAAACTTGAACATTCAGGGATTAAAGAAGCTCCAGAAATTCGACGCTAAATCTCTCACTCAAATCAAATTATTGCACACATTAGCAATGCAGACATGGCCAAAGATAGAGAATTTCAAGGCGCAGTTGTGCGCTCTGCTAGCCAACTTGAACCAATTGCGAATATTAAAACTGCACATCGAAGATCACATCCTGGACGATCAACTTCTGTGCATATCCAATCGCAAAATAAGACAGTTGGAAATTACGGGGAGGAAATTGAAAAGTGTTGACCGAGAAGCATTTCAGAAATTTTCGAAAAATCCTGATTTGGTATTGAGGATCACTGGCACTGACATCGAAGAGTTGCCTCCTGGATTATTTTCGAATATGTACAAAATCTCATATTTGAATATAGACTTGCGCAATAACATGTTGTCCTTCTTAAGTCCGGAGATTTTCTACGGGAATGTGACCACGTGGAAAAATGTGGGGACAACGTTAATTTCCGGTAAGTACCAATCGCATTTGGGTGCAACCTAGGGGTTTTGGTTGTTCTAGTGATGAGTGTAGCTGATTTGATCGTTATGTGTGTTTCTAGGTGGTTTGACGATATCTGAGAATCCTTTTCGATGCGGTTGTCACCTGGCGTGGCTGGGTCATTGGCTCAGGCGCTGGATGCGCGAAAGCCTGCAATCGCACAATGCGCCGGCGGAAACGTCGATGCGCTTGAACGATCTCGTCAGGGAAGCAACGTGCACGGATGCCACAACGGGCGTCAAGTTGCCCATCGTCCAATTGCCACCCGAAGACATGAGCTGCCATGCAAGTGCACTGAGTACTGCGCCAAATTCAAACAAAACATCTGTGATCTTCTATTTAATGTGTTTCATCTTCTTTCAACTGTTGAGTCGTTGAGTGGAGCGCCAACCAGTTTACTTCATTCATTGAAATCTTCCTATTGTTAGTAGAGTATATATATATTTCCATTATAACTTCATCGACAAATTAGGTCAATTCATCCCTTAAGAGTAACGCCATTGACATAAAAAAAACTGTACAGTATTGAATGCCCAATTTGTTACGAATATTTGTAAAAAAAAATAATAAGAAAAATGAAGAGTAAACAAAAAGATAATCCAATTTAAATAAGTATAATTCTTGTAAATATTAACGTATGAAGTGTATATATTAATAAAATGATACATATCATGCCCGTTAGACTTAGAGTAATTTCTATATTTGAATTGCTCAAAAATCGATAAGAAGTGAAAAGATGTGAGTCAATCAAATGTGCACATAATTTTTTATTTCTAATTTATGAACATATCAGTGAAGAAATTTTTTGTAAATAAATATAACACTGTTAAATTATATTTTCCCTACATTAATTTTGTGTCTGTGTCAGAAAAAATGATGGCAATATATAATAATTTAGGCTGAGATCAGCTTGGTAATTAAAATCAACAGTCTACATTTAGCTGCTTAAGCCACTCACGCCCCTTCACATTTCTTAAAACAAACATGATTTGTGTTGAAATGCAATATATTTCTATCTGGGGGCCCCTGAAAATTTGAATCATATATCGGTTATCAATTTTTTTAGATTATCTATTAATTGATTTTACAGTATTACAAATATACCGGATTCATTGCCTAATTGTATATAATTAATATGCAGTATTAAGGTGGGATAAACCCAAATAATAAACGCGATGGAAAATTTACAACAAATCAAATTTCAAGAAGCAGTTATTTAATTAAATAAGAATTTCTTAACCTATTTGGCAATTAATGCAATATTTATGCATTACTAATTATACAAATATATTTCCAAGATTAGCTTTTGTGGCTGACGAGACCTTTTACAGTAATAAAATCTAAATATGAAATTTAACCCAAAATATATGTGGAAATATAGATTTTTACAAGCTATAATATCCACAATATAGGCAGTAGAATGTAGGTATTCAATATTCATACAATATATTGCAAATATTCTCTTAGGTACAATGATTTTATTGCATTTATTCGTTTTTTTTTTATAAATAATCTAAATGCCCTTCGAGCGATGATGATAAATTACAATTTTTACAAATATATGTTGATAGTTATTGCCGTTACAAAGATTCAAATAATACTTATAATTAATAAACATATTATTTTGGTAATTAGATATAAAAACAAAATCGGTAATATTTCCAGTGTTAAAACTGCAGTTCTGTTAATAATAAATATAAACAAGGAATGGGCGCAGTGTTGTGGTAAGTATCATGAATACTGTACAATAGCAAATTTAATATAAAATGTTATACAGTGAGTTTATGCAGCATATAACATAATTTAGGAATGTACCATTTCATGATACATTAATTTATTAAACTGTGTAGAATAAGTAAGTCAACTTTATATACATACTACTGACCACGTTGATTGTTTTTGTAGAAAAATAACTTACTTATAAATATACATTTACAATATTAATATACCTTCTTATCTTATTGAAATGTTAGTTAAATGCTGCATAAAACTTAAAATTCAATTACCTATTGGATTAATCTTATTGTTAAAAATTAAAATTACAGCATGTACACTTTAGAAATTTGATAGATACAAGTAACCCATGCCCAAAACTTGCCAAAATTATTTAGTTTACAAAAATAAATTGAATGCTCCAAAAATATAACATTGTAATTTAATAACAATTTATGTCCAATTGCATTTGAAAATAGAAATTTTAAATATAGAAAAAATTAAATAACATTAAGTATTACAGATGAAGAAAAATTATTATCCAGTGATTAAAATTTTAACAATTCAAATATGATCTTATAGGTGACAGGTTGAAGTCTATAGTATGGCAATTATTTAAATATAAATTGAGCCACAATATAAAGAATTTTGATATTTCTACATTAAATTGTAGGGGCATTGATTTTAAACCAACCCAAACAGTGTTATCCATTTTCACTCTCACAAAACATTGGTCCAAACAGACAATTTCCAATACCACTGTAGCATATCAGAAAGATAGTCACCAGAAATACTAGACTGCATATTGTGCATGGTTTACGTTCCAGAAAGAAACCAATTATATAAAGCACCATGAACATAACATGAGTATGCATCATCGCTGGATTGATTGGTTTTGGTATTAGCAGAACTGGAATTAGCCATTGTAGACAATACATATCTAGGTGCTGAAATTAATGGAAAATATATTTCTTGCCTCTAAGGATATTATATATTACCTTTCACAATAATTTTATTTGTACCTAATTCAGAACCATTTTGACATTGACACAAATGACACCAAAATAGCTTCCTGACTGTGGACGAAACAGATGATCGAACGGTGTGGGAAAATAGTTGGATTACGGATTAAACAAGTACGAAATTATTTTTATCACAAAACACAGGCATTCGTACCATGGCAGGGTGTTGGTAACGTTGGCGACCTTCGTTCTTTAACCTTGACTCCTTTGACAATTCAGAAAGTGCACTGGGTGTTTGGGCACAGTTCAGACTGGTTTTAGAAGAACATTCATCCAGAGATTCTGATTCATCTATGAAACCATAATCAATAAACATCTCTCGCACATGATTTCTTAGCACTCAGAGAAACTCTTTTCTTAAATTGAAGTCCGTTACTGAAAACACTGCACGGCACGGCAAAATTGTAAATAACCAATAAAATAAACCGATATTTTTTCGTTCGGTTACGGTTTGAAGGCCTGTCTACACCAGATTCATATGGTATTGTATACATCTAATTGCAATAATTTCCGGAAATAATCACATATATTTTCTGTTTTTAGACTCCTCCACATTTTGTTGTAACCAGCTCTGAACATAGGTATCAGTTTAAGAGGCAGGGAACATTTGTCTAGCCTCATCCACTGGTTTGAATACCTACAGCAGTTTTATATGGGATTGTTTGGAAAGCATCTCCATGCAATGTGGGCTCTTGCAGTACTCTCTTCGGATATTGTATTTGCATTTTATTTCTGTAACTACAACATGTTATAATGTCTCTTATTTCAGAATCTTCCATGTTTTGTTAGAGTATACCCTACAAATATGGAAAATTGCAGAGTCAGAGCATTTGGAAAGCATCTCCAAGCTGTGTGGGCTCCTGCAGCTTTTGTTAGGAACCAGGAACCAGGTGCCAGGTGCCAGGGTGCCAGGGGCAACCACCAATCAGTATGGGCTCCTGCAGCAGTCTCTTAAGGTAGTTTTTTTAGCAATTTATTACCATGAATATATTATGATATTTGATCATTCTGTAGCTGTGTATTCTGTCTTCTGTTGTAGCTTCTTTTCCTCATTTGGCTTTCCTTAATATTTAATTAAAAATCCAATTTCTTCAGATTCTTTTATGTTTGTGTTGTATGTCTATAAATATATTATGTATGTCTGTTGCAGTGTTTTATGTTATCATTGTGGTGTGGTATTTGGCAATTTGTGACTGTAATGTCTTCTGCTGTGGCTCTTTTCACTTAAACTTAATTCTTCAAATTCTTTCTGCTTTTTTTTATACTTTGTGGCCTGATTATTTTCTTGGTTATGTTCGCAACCGAATCGTTGCGGGAGTAAAATAGCACTTTACTCCGTGGGCGTGAGACTTTACTTTACTCCCTCACGTATAGTCGGTCCAATGAGAGTTAGTTTTATGATCACCTGGCCCAGTATCAATCTGTGGGAGTAAAGTTACACTTTATTCCCTACACAATTATCGTTTTATTATACAGTGGAACTTCGTTAATTGAAACTTCTTCCTCCGCGCTATGTAATTTTCAGAGTTCGCAATTTTCGACGTACCAGTCTGTGCCAGCCAGCGCCAGTCAGTACCAGCCAATACTAGTAAGTATGTACATGCAGTTTGTTAAAATCGTGGGCCATCAGAGACACCATTTCTTTGGAGGTTTCTATATTCAATGGTACTAAATATAGAAACTTCATAATATTTCTTGGTGCAGAACCACATGGAGGAATGACAGATGGTCAGGTGCAGGTTCTAGTGGTTTTGTATAAATATTCCTATAAGTGTGAAAGGTAATTGAACATCTAATTGTATTTCTTATTATAAAGTCTATTTATTGTTGAGGTTTTCACTACATATTTGATGGAGTCAGCTCTGAATGTGGGCATAAGAGTAAGGGCCAGAGGACATTGGTATAGGGTCATCTTCTTGTGTCAGCATCAACGTTGGTCTTATATGGTATTGTATAACATTTTATTTATTGAAGCTGTGAATGATCATCATTATTTTTCTATTTTAGACTGTTTCACATTTTGATGGAGTTGGTTCTGAATATGAGCACTTGNCCATAATTTGATGATGTAAATAAACACATCATACTTTTTCTGTTTTAAGACTTCCACATTTTGATTGAGTTAGCTCTGGACATGGGCACATGTTCAAAAGGCCAGGGGACATTCAGATAACATCATCCACTTGTGTGAGCACCTACGGCAGACTCAAATGGTGTTCTATAAATATTTAATTTCAATAATTTCAAGGTAATCTCATCATATGTTTTTCTGTTATTAGACTGTTCGAAATTTTGATGGAGTCAGCTCTGAATATGAGATTAAGTTGAAAGGGCAGGAGACATTTGGATAGCATTATTGGATAGCAGTCTTACATTGTATAGTATAAATATTAAATTTCGATAATTTCAAGATGTAAATAAGCTCATCATATTTTGATGGAGTCAGCTCTGGACATGGGCTCAAATTTATTGCTATGAACATGAGCATAATAAGTTTAAGGGGCAGGAGGCATTTGGCATAGCATCATTTACTGGTTGGGGCAGACTGCTGGTCTCATATGGTATTGAATAAATACTATTACTATAAATTCCATATGTAAACAAAGTCATCTGCAGCAGTATCACATGGTATTGTATAAATTTTATCACTGTAAATCCAAGATGTAAACAAAGTCATCATAATTTTTCTGTTTTTGACTTTTCCAGATTTAGATGGAGTCTACTGTGAATGTGGGCACAAGTTCAAGGGCCTGGGGACCTCAGATAGGATCATTCACTTAAGTGGGCATCAACAGCACTCTCATATGATATTATATAAACATTTTATTTCTATAAATCCAAGATGTAAAGAAAGTCATGATCATTTTTTTGTTTTTAGACTCTTCCACATTTTGATGGAATCTGGACATGGAGACAAATTTAAAGGTGTGAGCACCTACAGGAGTCTTATATGGTATTGCATTCTAATTTAATTTCAATAATTTCAAGATGTAAATAATCTCATTGTACTTTTTTCTTTTTTTGGAGTCAGTTCTGAACATGGGCATACATTTAAGAGGCAGGGGACATTGGAAAGCATCATCTACTGGTGTGGGCACCTTCAGCAGTTTCATATGGTATTAAATAAACACTATTTCTATAAATCCAATATGTAAACAAATCCATCATAATTTTTCTGGTTCCCCCTTTTGATGGAATCAGCTCTGAACATGGGCACAAGTTTAAGGGCCAGGGGATATTTGGAAAGCATCATCTAATGATGTGGGTTCTGCAGCTCTCTCAAGGTACTGTAAAAACACTTTATTTATATAAATCCTAGTTGTAAACAAAGCCATCATAATTTTTCTGGTTTTAGACTCTTCCCCCTTTTGATGGAATCAGCTCTGAACATGGGCACAAGTTTAAGGGCCAGGGGATATTTGGATAGGGTCATCCACTTAAGTGGGCATCTGTAGCTGTATCACATGGTGTTGTATAAACATTTTTTCTCTATAAATTCGAGATGTAAACAAAGTAATCATAAATAATAATATTTATTGTCAAACAAAGTCATCATAATTTTTCTATTTTTAGGCTCTTCCACATTTTGATGAAGTCAGCTCTGGACATGGGCACAAATTTATTAGTGTGAACCTGAGGATAAGTTTAAGGGGCAGAAGGCATTTGGTACAGCATCATTTACTACTTGGGACACATTCAGCAGTCTCATATGGTAATGAATAAACATGTATGTACTATTTCTATAAATTCAATATGTAAACAAAGTCATATACAGCATTCTCATATGGTATCATATAAACATTTTATTTCTATAAATCCAAGATCTAAGGAAAGTAATCATAAATTTTCTGAATTTAGACCCTTTCACATTTTGACGAGGTCACTCTGAACATGGGTACACGTTTAAAGTGCAACAGATATTTGGATAGCATCATACACTGGGGTGGGATTCTGCAGCTCTCTCTTCAGGTATTCTTTAACAATTTATTTCAATAAATACTATATGATATAAGGTAAATCATAATTTTTCTTATTTTAGGAACTGATTTTTCTTGGGTCTGTTCATCAAATATAGATAAGTTTAAGCTACCAGGGACATCTGGAAAGCATCTCCAAGCGGTGTAGGCTCCTGCAGCAATCGCTTAAGGTATAGTTTTAATATTTTATGTTATATGTATCGGTAGGCTATATACAATATACAATACCATATAATGTATTGTATATACATTTAGTGCATTGTTCGTTGTGGTGTGGTCTTTAACAATTTGTAGCTGTGGTGTCGTCTGTTGTATCAATTCTTTCCCATTTGGCTTTCTTTAATATTTAGTTAATAAATAATTTATATCTTCAGATTTTTTAGTATTGTATAAACATTTAATTTCAATAATGTCAAGATGTAATTAATCTTATAATATTTTCTCTGTTTTTAGACTCTTCCACATTTTGATGGACATGGTCACAAATTTAATGGTGTGGGCACCTACAGGAGTCTTATATGGTATAGTATAAAAATTTAATTTTGTTAAGTTTAGTATTCTTCTAGATACAATGAGAGCACTCTGTACAATAGCACTGTATTATTTAACTTTATTGTAACTTTACATAGGTACTCAACGACTTGTTCTCTTTACTGCT